>MNCI01030039.1:653798-732847 GCA_015680685.1 Gnetum montanum | reverse complement strand
ACACCTATGGAGGAGTCATCGCCACCAGGAACTACATGAGTTCCAAAATTTTTGTAAATATTCTGTGTGTTGTGTCTTTGTTTTGTTTTCTTCCCACATTGCGGCATCATCCCATTTTTCCATCTAATAATCCCATACCTATCCACTGTGTAATCAATGTAGCTTGTTCTCACTTTAACTCGAGGACGAGTTTTCATTCAGTCATGGGGGTATGATGAGACATGAAATTGCTCATATTGTTGATGGTCACATTAAGGCACCCATGATAAGGCACCTACGTTATATCATGGGTCGCGATATATCATGGGCCGCGATATCGCGTACGCGATATCACGTACGCGATATTGCGTCTTCCCCGTGATATCGCGTATGCGATATCGCAGTTAGCCGCAATTTCTATAGATAAGAGGTGGCTCTTCTTCATTTCACATCCCAATTTTAGAGTAGCGAAGCTCTGGCAGTTTGATCCCTCCAGAGTTAGATTTTTTCTCGTGTCTGCTCGCAGTGTGGTGAATGTAATTGTACGGTGTCTTTATTCGAGTGTGTCGTACTTGGAGACGCACATGACTGGCAATAAAGATCAAGATTACTTCATCATTGCAGCATTCACTTAGTTTATTTAATTATTATTTATTTAATGTTATTTATTTCTTTCATAGCGCGGTGTGAGTACGACTTGACTATGAGCATCTACGGGTGTGTACGGCTAGTTAAGGAATCGGTTACTCATCGCGATTAGTTTCTCACCCTTAAACTCCTAGAAGTGCAACGAGTATGACTTGATTACGAGCATTTAAGTGTGACTGCTTAGTAGCCCAGTGGTGTAGCTAGGGGGATCTACGCTTGGTAACCCAGTGGCGTATTTGGGGTCTGGGCTTGGTTATCCTAGTGGCGTACCTAGGCCTATGCTTGGTGGTCCCAGTGGCAGTCGTGCACAAAGTCCAAGATGTGTATGGTTGATCAAGGAATCAGTTGCTTGTTGCACTTAGGCTAGATTAGATTCTCTTACCCTTTTCCTCATAGCTTAGCTTAGTTAGTATTATTTTCCATTGCCATTAGGAGTAGCGTTAGAATTAGAACACATCATACACCTCATCTAGACTAAACCATACGTGACATATGCAAAACTAGTCTAGGTGGGAAGACAGCGAACTGTGACCTAAGGCTAACTATCTAGGTGCCACAACTAGTCCATCTGCAGAGTTCGACTGGATCGCACGTGCAATGCTCATTTCATATAGTTGAGTGTAGGGGTACCTCGCCACTCATCAGGTGGTAAGTTTTTTCAATCTTGGTTGTTATGTTGGCATTTTTATTTTTTTAGAAAAACATTTTTTAATGATGGATTGCAATTTCTTCTAATCAATGCATTTGCTAGAGAACATGCAATGTTTGTGCTTTAATTCTTATATGTGCTACTTGTTCATGGGTATGTCTTCCTTTTGGTCTCTTTTCCTTTCCTTGCAAAAGACCTTCAATATTAGGCATTTCTTTTGGCATCATCTATAAGCACCAAAGGATCAATGTTAGTTTTGGTAATTTTTTCTTAATGATTAACCCTTTTCGGATACTTGGTTAGCTTAAAATTTTTTAAAAATAACATTTAGGCTCAAGGTAATTATAAAATAATGTTCTTCAAGGCTCTAAAGTAACTAAAATCATCAATATTTTTAAGTCATTTTGATTATTTTTACTATTAGTTATTGTAATGTCTAAAAATGGGATGTTAGAAAAGTTTCAAAAAAAATCATGAGACTTTAAAAAAACCAAGAAATATTAAATTTGGAGGATATTTTAATATAAAAGCATTCAAAAATAATTGAAGTTGATAATAAGTAGTCTCAAAATCATGCATAAATTTAAAGAAATTTCCCATGATTTCCTTAAAGATGTGATTTTTTAATTCAAAGCTATGATCAACAAAAGTTGTACAACTAGGTCCTGCCAAAAGCAGGCTCTTATCATAATGCCCTTGCATAACCACTCCTATAGATGCCTATGGAAACCTTAGAAGTTAATTGTGAATAATTCCTTTATTCTAAATAACATGCAACTCCCTTGGTTTATATCTTACACTATACTATATAAAACCATTAGGCACATAATTGGATGCAATAGTGAGCTGAATAATGAAATGATAAGTGATTACAGATATTGAGACGTGAGGCATCTTACCATGTCCACAATAGGTTCTAGTGTTAATTATGATTGCAATTATGATCATACCTATCTATCTAAGTTTCAAACCAAGTCCATATCTTTACTACTGATAGCACATTACATCATCCAAAACTTATCACCATAGGATCACCACAACCATATGAAATCATCACTACTCAACAAAAGAAAATAAGGAATAAATTTTGATTAAATAATTACTTAAACATTAAATGTTTGAGGAAAATTGGCCACTGCTTAGAGGGGTGCCTTTAGATATGGGTAACATATCTTTCTAGCCCCATAGCCAAATCTAATCCACCAAAGGAGTCCTTCAGCCATGGTTAATATGTCTTTTCAATCACATAATGAGACAAGTCCAAGAGACCTTTAAGATTCTTGGAACAAGCCTACCTTCAAGCATGGATAACATATCTTTCCAATGGTATCCCACGAATCAATTTCTTTTGTGAATTAATTAATGAAAGACTTGTGCTTTCCCTACCAAATGACTACCTTCACACATGGATAACATGTATTTCTAGTGACATGGCAATGTAACACTTATTCAAGAACATGCTTTCATCAAAATTAAAACATGAGTAATGATATAAACACATAAAGTAGTAAGACCCATCAATGAAGTACAAAGAAACCACAAATCTCCTTGATGTCACACCCTTTTTCATTCCCTCTTAGTCTTATTCCTTTTCTTCAAGGCATAATGATCATGAATTAATTTTAGTTTTAAGTGAGAAGAATCATATTTCTTTCATGTTATATACCTCTTATTTATAGAAAGTATAGTGATGAATGATGTGGTCTCACTACTTTACATAATTATTTATCTAATCATTTTGATAGAATAAGACCAAAAACCCAACATATGGTGTTGATTTTTGCATCATGTGTGGTAACATTATGAATAAAAACATAGTAAATATCTACAAAACATAAAGAAATAACTTGAGAAAATAAAAATAACAAGAAATGAAAAATGTATATAGAATCAAAAATTTTTAAAGAAATAGGAAAATGTTAAAAGTAGAAAAATAATTAAAAAATTGTAAAAAAAAAAAGTAAAGTTGCACTTATGAGTTCTTGACTCAAGATGGGATGTCTTCTTCAGAACTAAACTCATGGGTAAGCTTTCAAAAAATGGATGGTGCATTTCCTTGATTATATACCATAAGGTTTTTATTCATCATCTTTAGTGATTTATGTTTTCATTGGTTAGTCCATTTAATATAGATGATAATTAAGTTTTGATCATTTGGAGACACATATCCAGCTAGACTAGAAGGTATTTCAATTTGAGAGGATCTATATATGTTTTCTTTTTTATGTTCTATTTTAGTTTTTGGGTCTCCTTGTTCATCACTTTCTTATAGTGTATGGTTAGAGTGTAAGATGTTATTTTGTAAGTTTTTTGTTTAATTCATTTTTGTAGGACAAGAATTGATAAGTAGGTTGGATCTTTCAATGCATCTTTTGGAGAGTCTAGTATTCTTAGTTTCTAGGCACTAAGTATCTTTTTATTTAGTGGCTATTATGTAGACATGGTTTTATTCACACACCTATTTTTCAAGTATGTTGTGGGTTGGTATAGGGATCATGTTAATACTTTGAACTTTTATCTCATAACTACATCTTTTATCATTATTATTAATGCATGGAATTTCTTACCTCTCCACAATTTCAGGTTCAACTTTTATATTTAATTTTTTTTTGAGAGAATGTTCGGGAATGTATTATTGAAAGAAAAGTACATGCCTATACAAGTACAAGTACAAGTGGGGGTGGCCCACCCCGAAAGGGGGGTGGGGTGGGAGCCCTGGGCCCCCACAAAAGACAGTGAAAAACCATGCCGACTCCCACACGGCAACCGAAAACCTCGAAGCCATACAGACGATCAAAAGACCCCCCCAACGCGGGGGGGGGGGGGGGGGGGGCCCCCCCCAAAAAAAGGGCAAGCCAAAAAACCCGGGGGGGGGGGGGGGGCACACCCCACACCCACGACGAACCCAACAAAAAGGGGGGGGGGAACCAGGGAGAGAGGGGAAGAACTAGGGGTGGGTCGGCAGCTGGTGGCAGGCACACCGAGGCAACTCCAACTCATGGAGCATGTCCAGGGTGGCCCAATGATCCTCTGAGTCAACGAAGTTCGCGACCTGCTAGAACCCCTGCAGAAGAGCCTCACGCCGGCGCCGGTCCGATGACGAATCCCCTACATCTGGGTGGAGTCTAGCGGACGTACGCCGGATGTGCCTTCTGAGCTCCCCCCAGGAGCTCTCACAGCTAATACCAAGGACGGTATACGGGCAGCGCCCCCCCTAAGCCACTGACGCGCACTGTGCTGATGAGCCCGGTCGAGCTGCCGCTGCCGTTGCAGCTCCTCCTCCTGCAGATGCTCCTACTCCTCTCGAGCCGCCGCCTCCCGAGCCTGCCAGTCCACCTCCTCCTACCGCAGTTCCACCCTGATCCGGTCTCGGAGCTCCTCCGTGAGCTGGGCACGCAGGGTCTCCATCGCAAGCGTATGCTGCCTGTTCAGTTGCAGCGCCTGCTCCTGGAGCTGGGCTTCGTGGTCAGTCCGCCACTTGGCCAGGGCCTCAGCCCACCAAGCCTCCGAGGACTGTTGTTCGGCCTCCCTGGCAGCAGCAACTGCCCGCCGAAGCTGCGCCTCCCAGTGTAGGGGGCGCTGGGGGGGGTCAGGCGAGAGAGCAGGATTACGGTGGGAGCGGCGGCCCCAGGAGAGAGCAGCCAGCCGCCGGGGAGTAGAGGAAGGGGAGGAAGCAGGAGGAGAAATAGGAGAAACAGGAGGGGGGGCGACGCGACGCCCCCTAGCGGGGGTAGAGGACGGGCCCGGCGCCCCCCGCTCCCCCGCCCCCCTCCACAGGGCCAAGATAAGCCCCGACCGGCGACCCCGCAGCTGGAGGCGGAGGGCCTCGAGGAAGAAGCTCGGTAGGTTAACCCGGGTGCCCTCCTGCAAGCACCGCAACTTTTATATTTAATTTTGAAGTACTAATGATTTTTGGCTTTTTTGTAGGACTAGAAGGCATTGCGTTTGTAGGAAAGAAGCTGCACCACATTGGCCTTATGTTAGTTCTGATGAGCTTTTAGGTTTACTAGTTGTATTCACATGTGTGGAAACCTTCTTAAAGAAAGGACATTTACAAGACTTGTGCTTAGGACTACTAGTACTATTGTCCTTTTGTATGTTCATAGCATAAGTAACATTCTCCTATTGAGGTTGTTGTTAACCTTGTGGTATGTTAAAACCTCAGAGAAAATGAAGAATGTAGAATGTGTGTGTGTGTGATCTTCCAAGACCATAAGAGAGTTAATCAACAAAGGACTTCAAATACAAAGACAAGACTTTAAAAACGTGAGGTACAATGATGAAATGAAAACTAAAGAGAATAAGATAAGAACATGGATGTTAATGAAGTCTACAAGTCAAACAAAGATTTTTTGAGGAATATGAAGAAGCCAAAAGGCCAAAGGAATGCTTCAAATCTCAAAGTGTATTTGAAAAGTAGATGTCTCACTAAAACAACAAATGTCTGTCTAGCACAATAGATGTCTATAGGAAGACATCTCAAAGTAGATGTCTACAGCTTCAAGTAGATGTCTCTCCTGCATTAAAGCTAGTCATAAATAGATATCTCATCCTCGAAGTAGACATCTATACTAGCTATTTAATAGTAGTTGCATGAATTTCAAGGAGTTTTTGGAAACTCTAAGGGTATAAGATAAAGTAAAATCCTTGGGAATTGTGCAAGCACTATTCATTGGAAGATTCATTATTGGCTACTCTAGAGAATTTATCTTTGTTTTTCATCGTATCATCATTTGCTTGTATTAATTGTATTGAGCTTGAAGTGCAAGGGATTTGTAAATTAAGTTACACTCCATCATTTTTCATTTTTTCCTACTTTCTTATAGCCTTGCAAAGTTGATGTGCTTCTTGCAGAAAGGCATCTTCATTGACCTTGTCAAGACCTTGTAAGGTTGAGTGATTTTGTAGTAATAAAACAATCCAGAGTGGGGCCCATGTTTGTAAAAGTTTTGGGATCCTTTAAGACACATTTTAAGTTTGTTGAAACCTTGCAAGGTTGAATGATTTTATAGTCATGAAACACTCTGGAGTGGAGCTCAAATCTTATAAAGGTTGTGGTGTCCTTCAAACCATTTTTTAAATAAATAAAGGCTAGAGGTGTGCACGAATTCTACCCTTTGAGTGTGGATGTACCAAGTTGGGGAACCATATAAAAGTTATATTTGATTTTGATGGCTATCATGATTTTAATTAGGGAACTTATTCAACCCCCTTCTAAGTTCTTGATCCTTAGTTGTGGTGCCAATTCTATCTACATTGTTGGTGGTGACATATTTTGAAGGAGAGTATGAGAGTATCCATAAGGGTTTAGTTGGCAATAGGGATATTACTAGTCTAGTGATGGCATCTACCATGATTGTGAGCTTTTCCATTTTTGTTGATAGTAGTCTTAAGGTTGATAAGGAGTTCCACTTAGGTAGTACTATTGGTTGTAGGACTATCTATAATTACCTTGTAAATAAGAAAATATTCTACACATTTGTTTTGACATGAACTTGGGATTCAAAGTAAAAGGCTCAAACTCTTGTAGATATAAAATAGCTAGGCAATAGTCCTTTGGATTTTTATATTGACAAATCTCACATTCATCCTCCTCCTCTAAGCCTGAGTCTGCAAGCTCTTCAATTGATGCATGTTTCTCATTTTGCCAATAATTGTCCCTACCTATTTTCTTATTCTTTTTCCTCTTCTTATCTTGATTAGTTGATCCTACTTGATTTACTTTGTCCTCCATGATTTTTAATCTATTTGTAACTTTTTGATTTCTAAATTCCTATATCTTATCTATCCTTGTCTTAATCTCAATGATAAAATTTTTTATTAGCAAGGTTTTATGTAAAATCATCTCATCAAGAGTTACCTCTTCTTCCTAATCATAAATAGGGACCTTCTTCATGTGAAGATTTTGATCTTAGTTATATTCCTCTACACTCTCCCTTTTACATAACTCTCCTTTTTCTTTTGCCACATATTCAATTAACCTTTGTATCTAATAAACTCTTAGTTTTGATAATCTTATTTGAGCATAGATCTGAAGGGCTTCCCTTGTTTTATTACAAATCCATTCTATGATGTGATGAAGTTGCTCATTTTTAGAAAATCCATGAACTAGGTAGCTATGTAGTGGATAATAGTATCTACCCAAGACCACATCAAGGGATTCATGGTTCTCTGACTTTTACCCTTTGTTTTATTTTTTAAGATTAGGTACTCTTGAATAGGTTTTGTATTTCTCATTAAAGAGATCAAGCATTGTGGACCACTAGTGGATTAAATTTAGTTTCAATGATCTATACCAACATTTAACTTCTTCTATTAGTATTCTAGGAAAGAGCTTAAATTTTTACCACTTTTAATATTTTTTAAGGAATAGGCATCATGGAAGGATTGTAAATAATGTTTTAGATTAGAATTGTACCCTCCCTCAAATTTAAAAATGTTATTCATATCAAGTCATTTGAGGTAACTTTTCCTTTGATGCTTGTGGGATATTCTAATTACCTTCCTAATATATATTATGCTTCTAATAGTCAACAAAGATTCATCATTATTAGACATGTCATGGTTATAATTCCTATCTTTATTTCTATTTGTCTGATTATGATGGTCTCATCTATGCTCCCTTTGGTATCCTATATCATGTTGTTGATCCCTATTTCTATCTTTATCTTGACCACTTAGAGGAGCTATATCTCCATACCTACATTCATCTTTGTCAAAACTAGATGGTGAAAATGAAAAGAAAGATGGTGAACTAGGAGAACTACCATGGATTTTATGTCTCCCCCTATGGTTCCTTGGTTCCTATCTTCTAGGTTTTCTAGAGGTCCTAGGCCTTGAGACCTCCTTGTTCTATGACATATTCCATCCCCTCTAGGATTGCCCATGACAATTAAATGTAGTCTTTCAATGTAGTAAGTGTTTGAATGCACATATGAGATTGCTACTGATAGTGGTTCACTCTATTTTTCTTCAATATAGATCCTATCATTACTTCTACTAGTGTTTTCATAGTATAATGGACTATTGACCTTATGTGAAAAATATTAATACCTCCTCAAAGATAAAATGCTAATTATTTTACAATGATTGTTTATGATATAATTAGTCTAGATCACTAGTACCATCCTTAGCAATAGTGTCAATAATGAGAGACAAGTGTTTCCTATGCTCAACCAAAGGAATTACAAGTGTTCATGTAGAATTTGGTCAAATACTGTGGGTAGGACTAATATGGTATCTAGATTGTTAAGTGTTGATTATAGGTCACTATATTTTCACTTAAACTACTAGTAGCTTTATCATGTATAGTTTAGTCTAAAGTAAGATATATGATTATTGATGTTATGTAGCTATGGCTAAGTTATATGAAAACATAAAAAATAATTATTTAATTTATTTAACTAACAACAAGAAGATAAATCCTAAACTATCATAAGTATGATGAGTGTCCATTCCTTACTTGTTGTACATGTTGTAAAATCACATACCCACTGTTAGGATTATTAAGAAAATATATGTTTATGCTTGAAACTGGTCGCTCTCATTCCACCAATTAATTAGTGTGCATGAAAATGTAAATATCAAATAAGAACATGGAAAGTAAATTGCATAAATCTATTCTAAGTTAACAAACTATAATGAATATGAATCAATCTTAATCTTATTCTCATTTATGAAATGTATCAAAGTACAATAGCACTCAAATAAGTCATTGTACAATTAACTCAAATTCACACTTAATGAACTACCATTTGATGTTGGTTGCAACGTTGCATATGTGACATCGAGGCTTGGATCCGACATCGGATGTCCAACATCAGGGTATATACCCCAAGGCTATAAATACCATGCCTAGGCTCTAGTTTTTGTAAATCAGTTTTTGGTCATTTTCTAGTTAGAGTAGCGAAGCTTTTGCCATTTCTTTTCCTCAAAGTTAGAATATTTTTTGAGTGCTTGTAGAAGCTGTCTAAGTGTGTACAGTTCTTTGTTTGAGCACTGATGTACCTGAGCATAGCAGTGTGACAAGAATAAAACAAACTCTTTTGATAATCCTTGCAACACTGAGAATAGCTTAATATTTTCTTTAATGAATTGTACTTTCTTTCTCTTTACTTTAATGCATTTGAATTAAGAAATTTATTTCTAGTTGTTAATGAACACAAGCATGACCACTTCAAGCATTCATATAGTACTTGGTAACCTAGCAACACTTAACATTTGGTACCCCAATAGTGCTATATGTGTTTAGAATGTGTTTGGGAAAGTGGGACAGTTACTTGTATTAGGCTAGATAGATAATAGCAAATTAGATTTACTCTACTCTTCATTCTTGTTGTAGGTGACCAAATTTATAAAATATAAAGTAAGAAAAATCATATAGCTTAATTACACTTAAACCTTACCCTTGAACCTCACAAGTGTAATTAGGAAGACAAAAAATATTCTCAATGTCCCTTTTACTTCCTAGAAGAGCTAGTGTATTAGATAACTATAGGTCCACAGAATTCAACCAGATCACACGTAACACCTTAGTGATTCATATGGTTGGACGTAGGGGTACCTCGTAGCTCATCATTGGTGTAGTTTCCAGGGAACTGTTTGTTGTTTTGTGTGCTATCTAAGACCTAGTGAACAATATTTAAATCATTGGAGTAAACCTTAAAGTCATATCTTATTTCACAATTACTATAAAAAAATTGCAGAGCACATTGTAATTTTTTTTCGCTAACTGAAAATGTCTTCTTCTCACAAGAGTGCCTCTCCATACAAGAATAATAGAGTTAATCTACCAAAGCCTCAATAGTATCAAATTATATATACTTGTCCTAATGAGTATGTACTAAACTTCATCTTCATCATACACCAAGATGAACAACTACAGTGGCGTGACATGGAGGGCAACATTGTGTTGCCGCCTGATCATGCTGCTCCTACAATGCTCTATCAAATGCTTGCATGATGTGGTCTTCAAGACCACCATGGGGAGTATACTGTGGAAGATGCAGATGCCAGGGATTACCATCCCACTGAAGCACAAAATCTATGGGATTGACAACTAGAACAACACTATGAATTTTCAAAGGGAAAATGGCTTTAACGATTCTCTATTTCTATTGTACCAACAAGGTAGTGGGGAACCCTTCTCTGGGGGTTTTCCATTCAATGAAACTCATCTCTTTGACTTCGATGATGGAGGTTAAAATCAAAATATGCACTCCATAGTCCAGAATCCTAATTCTAGTAATAAGAGATCTGATGAAAAAGAAGGATCTAGAGAGGCAAGTCAAGATAGGAACGTAGATAAGAAGAATGATCATGATCATGATTGTGATCATCAAAGAGGCATTAGTAGGCATAATGATGATGCTAGTTCTCCTTTCTCTTCTCCTTTTTCATCATTTTCTTCTTTTGGCTCTAACCATGACTACAAAAGGAGAGACTGTGATGAAGGTAATTAAAATGAACAAAATGATCGACAGGGCCAAAATAACGAAAGGAACTATTGAGATAGACAAGATCAAGGGCATAAATTTTTAAGAGAGGCACATCACCATGAATGAAGGGGTAGTAGAGGGCATCATAGGCACCATGATCAAGGCCTTGATGAGCCTCTATTTACTTGAAGTATGCTTAACATTGTAGAGGCAGTCAGAATTTCAAAAAGGTATGTGAAGAATAGTTAGATCAAATGGTTATATATGAACAATATTCCTCAATTTGAAGGAGGATATAACTATGATTCATAGAATCATCTTCAAGATTTCCAAGATGCATGTGCCTTGCAAAACATAGAGAATGAGTGATAGAAACTAAAGTTGTTCCTTATGACACTTATCAAAGAAGCAAAAGATTGGTATTAGTCCTTAGAGCTAGAATCTATCAGATGATGAAGCACCATGCTTGAGTTGTTCAATGATAAGTATAAAATGTACTCTAGACTATTGAACTTAAGGAAGAAAATTCAAGAGTGGAAACAAGGAAGACACAAAAACTTGGATGCCACCATTGGCCAATACTATGCCTTGATGCACAAATGTCCTAGCCATGGTTATTCTCAATTGGTTCAATTTTGCCACATTGTAGGTAGACTTCGTAATGAAATGAGGAAAACCCTTGGTGTCTATCCCTAGGGGTGATTGTCAGAACTAACTACCCATCAGATACAAAGATTAATAGAGTAGGTCACCAAAGAGGAGGATGAACTAAGAAAAAGAGAAAGTGCAGAAGAGTACAATCGTGATCCTTCCATTCGCAAGAGGGAGGTTTGATTTGTGATAGTGAGGATGAGTTTGTATTTGATGAGGGGGTGCATAAAAAAGACATGCCACTCCAATAGTTCTAATCTAAACTCACATCCAAGTTTGATCAATTAAGGAACTCAATGGATAATAGATTCCAAGTTGTTCTCAAAATTGCTGAGGAGTCTAAAGAACAAAGTAGTGAGTGTGAGCATAGGAGGCACAAAGAAGCTAAAAATTCCTATTACAAAGGTAAAGGAAAAACTGCTACAATAGAAGAGGTTTTGGGTAGTGAATTAGATGATGATTGTGGATGTGACGTTTATTAGTACAAAGATCCTAAGAAATCTTGCCCCATTGTGTCACATCTATAGGAGTCTGGGGTGTATGTCTTACATCCATGACTTACGCAAAGGCAAACATCCAAAAGGTTACCTTATCCTCAAGGTAATCTCAAGAAGTTCCAACAACAATAATCATATTATCCAAGTGGAGCTTCACTACAATCATATAAATAGTATCAACAATGATATCAACCACAATCATGGGCGCTGGCACTGCCAAGACAATAATATCCTTACCGATAGCCTGATCCATATGGTTATCACGTATAGTAACCCATGTCTCCATGTGACTCCTCCAGTCACATCTCTAATTTTTAGCCTCACTACCACCCTTCAGATTATTACCAAGCTTATTCACCACATGAAAGAAGGGATCCTGCCTCTTATCCTTATCCTCCTCCTATCCCTACACACACTCCTCCAGTTGCATAACTACTACATGCTCCACCAATGCAAGGTGAACTACCCACTCAACTATAATAACATAATGCTACAAGAGATGTTAATCTACAAGAAAATCATTAATCAGAGGGGTTGAATGCCCACTCAAATAAAATACATTTCTTTTGACCCTTGTAGTCCACCGAAGCCTTCACCTACATCCATGATTGACAACCCTACTCCTGCCTCTTCCTCCATATCAAATTCCTTTAGGCCTCCTTCAAACCAAACTCTACCAAGGATCCATACCATAATTCTTACTCATACTATGTCTGATTGGATCCAGCAGGAAACCTTCCCAGGAAACTAGCCAATCCTAGAAGTCATCTAATTTATTTGCAAATTGCTAGGAACGAACCATGGAAGGCTCTTCTCGATTCAAGTTCTAGTGTTAATTTGATTTCTCATGAGATGTACACTACTTGGAACCTACCTCCTCTTAAGAAGAGCAACATAAGATTAGAATTGGTAGACCAATCCATCACTATTCCATTGGAATTGGTAGAAGACATTGTAACCGCTGTCTGTGGGTGATCTTATCCTACCAATTTCTTGGCAATTAAAGTGGAGAACTATAAAGGGGATTTTCCAATCATTATGAGAAGGGAATGACTAAGCACTGTCGATGCAAGAATGGAAATTAGATATTTTTCCCTAAAGATATTTAAATAAAATTCATTTGGAAAGATCAAGAAGAAGAGAGTTTTATGCATCACGTACAATGATGTAGGGTGCAATTATGTGTAGAAACTATGGGCTATAAAGCAAGCATCTATCTCTACATGCAAGTAGTGTGCACTAGAAGTAGTAATTCAAAGGTGCCTGTATGTAGTAGCCACAAAACAAGAGGACATCCCATGGTTGACCACTAATTTAGAAAGTAGCACACTTTGCATGGAACTAATTAAGAGCCTGACATGTGCATATGTCATAAGCATGGATGAACTAGAGAAAGTTCATCACAAACTCTTTAATGATACAAATGATGATACTCACTGAGGAGAGTTGGAAATTCTTGAAAAATTTAAACAAGAGCCCCTTGAGCTAAAAATGTTACTGGCTGGAGTGGAATATGTATTTTTGAAAAAGGGGAAGCTAGTTATAATCAATGCAAAACTTGCTCCAACATAGAAAAAGATGCTATTAAAAGTAGTTGAAGATGGTTAGGAGCTTGGTCATATCCTAAACTCATAAGGATTGATCCTAGGATATGCCATCACTGCATCTACACTGACTTGGCCATGAAGCCAAAACCATAGTCATAGAGATGGTTGAACCCCAAATTGAAGCAAATCATCAAGGAGGAAATCAAGCAACTCCTCAAGGTAGGATTCATCTATTCCATTGTGGACAATGAGTGGGTTAGTCCACTTATAATTGTACCAAAGAAAGGTGGCAAGTGATAGGTTTACATCAATTTCAAACTGCTAAACATGGAAACATTCAAACATTCAAGGATCACTTTCCATTGCCATTTTTTGACCAGGTGCTTGACACAATATCCAGGCATTACTACTATAGTTTTCTAGATGGTTATAGTGGCTATAACCAAATTCAAATTACACCAGAAGGCTAGCCAAAGATAACATTTATGAGTCCCTGGGAGACTTTTGCATATCACAAGATGTTGTTTGATCTATGCAATGCTCCTGCCACATTCTAATGCCTAGTCCTAAGCATTTTTCAATAGCAGATCGATAGTGGTGTGGAAGTTTTTGTGGATAAATTCTCCACCTATGGAACTACATTTGAGAAAGCCCTAGACCACCTTGAGCAAGAGCTAAAACAATGTGTCAAAACCAACTTGCTTGCTCAATTGTTAGAAGAGTCACCTCATGGTCTAGGAAGGCATTGTACTTGGGCACAGAATCTCACAAGCAGGAATTGAGGTGGACCTTGAAAACAATAAGGGTCATCCAAGGAATAACCTACCAGCTAGAAATAGTTAAAGATTTTTAGTCATTTCTTGGAAATACTAGCTACTACTGATGATTCATAGAGAATTTCTCCAAGATTACAAACCCATTGGTCAAGCTAACAAAGAAAGATGCTCCCTTTGTTTGGACAGCAGAATGTGAGAAAGCATTCTAGCAACTAAAAGGAAAGCTTGTAGAAACTTCAATCCTACACATCATGATAGATGCATTAAATTATGCCTTAAGAGCTATGTTGATGCAATTAGATGACAAGAAACATCCATACTACATGCATTGCACAAGCTAAAGCATTGTGGGGGGCACAACTAAACTACACCACTATAGAGAAAGAATTGATGGCAGTGGTGTTTGCTCTAAAGAAGTTTAAGCATTATGTGGCTGGATATGAGGTGTTTGTGCACACAGACCATAGTGCCATATTCTTCCTAATGAACAAGCCAGCAATGAGCCCCTGTGTCATATGGTGGCTAGTGATCCTGCAAGAATTCAATCTTACAATGGTAGATGAAAAGGGCACTAAGAATGTGGTCATCAGTAACTTTTCTTGGTTGCGATGGAACAACAAAGAGGAAGAAAGCCCACTCTTTGACATGTTTCCTGATGAACTTCTCTTTACTAGGACTATAACTAAACAAATGCCCAATGAGACAAAATGATATGATAACATTCTCACCTATCTTCTCACTTAGGAGATGCCACAAGAGTTGGACCATCAGAAAAATAGTAGTTTCTTTACTAAATAAAGCACTTCATAGAGATAAATGAACACCTTTACAAGGTGTGTGTCGATGTCCTGGCTTGTTGGTATGTCCCTAATGCTAATCAACTATGCATTCTCCAAGACACTCATGAAGGTCCTTGTGGAGGATACTATGCTAGAAGATGCATAGCCATTAAAATCCTGATTATAGGGTACTATTGGCCAACAGTCTTCAAGGATGCTCACCATTATGTCTGTTCTTGTGAATGATGTCAATGGGATGGTGGAATGACTACTCAAATGGAGGGATCTCAACAATGGATTCAACCACTAGAACCATTTGAAAACTATGGCATTAACTTCATGGGTCCCATCATGCCCATGTCAAATAGAAAGGCATACATCATAGTTGCTATTAACTATTGTATGAAATGGATAGAAGTAGCAACCATGATTGACTATACATCCTCTATTGCTACTCAGTTTGTACAAAAAAAATGTTGTAAATAGGTTTTGTGTTCCATGTGCATTAATTTTTGATAATAGAACTCATTTTATAGGCACTACTTTTGAAACATTCATGCAACACTTGGGGGTTAAACAAAAACTCATAACACCTCACCATCCCTAAGCTAATGGTCAAGCTAAGGTTGCCAATAGGGAAATCACAAGAATACTAAAAAAAACTATTAGCAAGTATAGGAAGGACTAAAGCACAAAACTCAATGATGCCCTTTGGGCCTACTACTCAACTTGGAAACTTCCTATAAGCTACTCTCCCTACAAGCTTGTGTATGGTAAACTACCAACACTTCCTATTCAATATAAACTCTGTACACTTTCAACAACTTGTGACCTTGACCTTGACTTAAGTCTAGCTAAAAAAGAACAACTAATGAAACTCAACTTGCTAGATGAAAACTTATTAGTAGACTTATCATCTAACAAGTTGCACAAGGCATATAATAAAAAGCATCATGACCTAAAAATTAGAAAAGTCAAATTTCAACTAGGAGATAAGGTTCTCTACTAGAACCCCACACATGTACCTCAATGAACTAAGTTCCAAATGTTGTGGCAAGGACCTTACATTATTTATGAGATTTTTTCTTCTAGGATCATAATGATCTATAAACTTGAGAGCCCAACTAAGAATAGCTAGTTAACATCCAACAAATCAAACCTTTCACTGAGCATATGCCAGCTAATACAAAAAGCATCTCATCTGATGGACAACCATGCTCTATATTTTGAATCTCCTCCTTTCAACTTAGTCATGGGGGAGATGGCCACTCATGCTAACCATACAAAATGACTCCTTAGTTTTTCAAATTTTTTGTTTTACACATTCTTTATTTTACATCTTTTTGTTTTTATGTTATTAATATTTTATAATTTTTGTTTTACACCATTGCTAGTAAATTTGATATTTTTTGAACATTTTACATGTTCTTTTATATTTTCTTTTTGATGGGACGCGATATTGCATGAGCCACGATATTGCGTACGCGATATCACGGTCGTCACGATATCGCGTCATCCCCTGCGATATCGCGTACGCGATATCGCGGTCTGCCGTCATATCTATAAATAAGAGGTGGCACTCCCCTTATTCCATATCATAGGTGTAAAGTAGTGAAGCTCTAGTAGATTGATCACCCCAGAGATAGATTAATTTCCATGTGCCCGTAGTAGGAGTCCCCATGTGAACGGATCTTTATTCGAGCAGCTTTGTATCTGAATGCAAGTTGTGTACTGTAATAAAGATGAGATTTGTGGATAAACCTTGTAGTGCATGGATAGGATTTATTATTTGTTATTTCTTACATGTTATTTATTACCTGTTGTTAGCGTGGCATGAGTACGACTTAATTACGAGCATTGACGAATGTGTACGACTAATCAAGAAATCGACTACTCATCGCAATTAGGCTCTCTCACCCTAAACTCCTAGAACGTGTGATAAGTACAAATTGGTTACGAGCATCCGAGGATGTGTACGGTTAGCCAAGGAATGGATGCTTATCACACTTAGGTTAGTTAAGTGCCTCAGTACGACCACTTCGAGCACGTGCGTTACGTGTGGTGATCCCAGTAACGATTAGCATTTGGTAGCCACAGTTGCATAGTTTAGGGTGTGTACGACAAGTGGGAACAGATGCTAACGCTAGGACTTAGTGCTTAGTTAGAGTTAGATTTAGTCCCTAAACCCTTTACCTCTTAGCATAGGAGAAAACCAGAAAATACCAAAAAAATCATATACCTCAGACTTGCTTAACCATACACTGTGACACATACAAGCAAGCCTGGGAAGACAATGATTAATTAACCCCAAGTGTTGATTACGGTGTGTAGGCATTTAGTCCACGGAGTTCGACCGGATCGTGCATGAGATGCTTGTATTCATATGGTTGAGTGTAGGGATACCTACCACTCATCATTGGCGCCATTTCCAGGGATTAAGTGTTTGTATGCCAATTAGAACATAAGGAAATATTTCACATCGTTGTGAGCCTTAATGAACCTTTGGGTTAATTAGTTAAATAAGAACTTAGATAATGGTGAAACATCACACCGATAAAAATGACTTCTTCTCATAAAATTAATTCACCTAGGACTAACACTGAAGACAATCAGCAACATATAACACATAACCAAAACCAGCCAAGTCCTAAACAATATAAGATAACATATACTCATCTCGATGAGTATATTCCTTATTACACTTTTATCCTCCATTAGGATGAACAGTTGCACTGGAGAGATCTGTTTGGTAACATAGTGTTACCCCCAGATCGATCTGTCCCGAACATGCTTCTCCGTGCCTTGGCATAGAATGGCATGCAAGAACTATTTGCTGAATACGTTGCTGGAGAGATTGACACAAGGGACTATCATCCCACAACTTTGCAACATATGAGGGACTTAAGGCAGGAGAGTCAACACACATTGTCGAAGGGAAAGGTTCCACATGTCCTTAGTGAAAGAGGAGATGAGCAACCTCTCATAACGAGTTCTTTTGCAAATGATGTTCCCCTTCCTCATGATGGTGAAGAGGGTAGGCATCAAAGCCTTCGATCAACTGTACATACTACGAGCTCTAATCCTTATGAACACCAACTATTCATAGAAGGAGTAGTCACTCACACCAAGGACAGAAACTTAGATCATTATAACGATCGGGGTCGAAGCAGCTAAAGAGAAGGTAAGAAACATTACCGTGGTGATGGATCCCCTTCCTCTTCTCCTTCATCTCACCATTCACAATCTCCTTCCACATCTGGGCACAACCATCATGAACACAACGGAGAGGGTAAAAGTAAAGAAGATGAGAGACCTCAATAGGAAGGTCGAGAGTTAGGATGAGGGCAAGGAAGTAGGGAGAGTAGGGAACCACCACATAGACATCATAGACGTCATGAAAGAGATGATCATGATGAGCCCCTACTCGCAACCCGAAGCATGCTAGACATTACTGAGGCCATTAGGATTCCCACAAGGCATTTAAAGGACAGTCGAATCAAGTGTTTGAACATAAATAATATCCCATGTTTTGAAGGGGGATACAACGCTGATCCTCAACATCATTTATAGGCATTCCATGATGCCCGTGCCTTGCAAAACATAGATAATGAGTGGCAAAAGCTTAAGTTGTTCCCAAGGACACTCACCAAAGAAGCAGAGAGTTGGTATTGATCCTTAGAATTGAAAACCATCAGGAGGTGGAGTACGATGCTTGAACTATTCAACAACAAATATCAGACATACTCCAGAGTGTCCAATTTGCAGAAGCAGATCCAAGGCTGGAAACAAGGTGCTTATGAACTCTTGGATGCTACCATGACCCGCTACTATACATTGCTACATCATTGCCTAGGCCATGGGTACGCTAAGTGGGATCAACTTCGCCACATCATGGATGGGCTAAGGAATGAAACGAGAAGAACTCTTGGGACTTATGCCCAAGGGAAGACTTCCCAAATTAGAGCCCATGAAGTTGAAAGTTTGTTGGAACAAGTAGCACAAGAAAAGGGTGAGCTACATAAGAGGGAACATGTGGAAGAATACAACCGCGATCCCTCCCTTTGTAAGAAGGGAGTGAAATTTTGTGATGAGGAGGATNAAAAATCCTATCTCCAATGAGGCTGTGAACTCTGATACAGATAATGATAGTGGATGTGAGGTCTGCTACTATGACCATCCTAAGGGATGTTGCCCAATTATCTCACATTTATAGGAGTCTGGGGTGTATGCGTTAAACCCAAGACTTAATCAACAGCAAAAACCCTGAAGGTTACCTTATTCACAAGGTAACCCAAGGCAGTTCCACCAACCACTAACGTATTATCCAAGTGGAACTCCTCCATAGCCTATTGGACAACATCAACAGTGGCAATTCCCACAATCGTGGGGGATGCCACCGCCAACACAACAGTACCCTTACCGGCAACCCGATCCTTATGGATATTATGTGCAACAACCGGTTTCTCCAGGTGACTCTATGGGTCACACTACTCCCCAACATCACTACCAAGTTCAGGAGTACTTTAGGAGGACTCCTTCTCCTTCAGGGGACATCTCACATTCATCCCATCCTCTAACTCTGCCCACACCTCTTCCACCTGTAGTTCCCATACAACCTGTTCTAACAATGCAGGGGGAATTACCTACGCAACTGCAACAACGTAACGCTGTGAGAGCTGTAAATATTTAGCACATAAATAGCCAATTGGGTGCTGGTTCTGACAACTGTACAAAGAAGAAACCCTCTTTAGAACCAGGAGCCCAGAAAAACTCTCACAACAACAAGTAGTTGAGTACATGTATAGGCCTCTAACCACTAACCCTTCGGAGCACCCTTTAGTTCAACAACCAAGTACGCATACGATTATGTTAACACATATCGTAATTTACTGGATAAAGGTGGGCCACCTTCCCAGGAAACTATATGACCGTAGGAGGCCCTTAATTAATTTACAAATCATCAAAAATGCACCACATCGAGCTCTTCTTGACTTAGGTTCCGGAGTCAATCTAATTTCAAGAAAAATGTATCAAGCCTGGAACCTGCCTCAACTTAAGAAGAGCAACATCCAACTGGAGCTGGCTGACCACTCCATCACCATTCCGTTAGGATTGGTGGAGGACATTATCACCACTGTGTGTGGGTGGTCATACCCAGCCGATTTCCTGGTGATTGAGGTTAACAACGAACGGGGCTTCCCAATTATAATGGGAAGGCCATGACTAAGCACAGTAGATGTGTACCTAGGAATCCGTGATCTTTCCTTGCAAATTTCTAAGATAAACATTTACGGAAAGATTGAGAAGAAGAAAGTTCCATGCATCACATACAGTGATTCATCGAGTGATGACATGGAGGATATGTCTCCATGTGAGAGGTGTGTCCATGAAACTTAGAAACAAAGATGCCTGTATGTAGCAACCACACAACTAGTAGTAGACACCCTGTGGTTGATAGCTACATGAAGGAGCAAAAAAATATGTATGAAACAAACTGAGGAGATAACTCATGCTAACAACAGAGGCATAGACACATTGGAACGTGAGTGTTGCCAACTTCCATCCCTCAACTTAAGAACATCAGCGGGGAGAAGTTGGGCCCTATTACGAAATTCAAACAGGTGCTCATTATTTCAGATCTCTCCCTTACAATTAAGTCATGGGGGAGATGGCCACCTATGCTAACCCTATGGGGCCCTCAGTTCTTTTTAATTTTTTGTTTTACATATTTTTGTTTTATAAATTTCTTTAACTTTTCTTGTTTTATTTACAACATCATTGCATTTTTCCATTTTGTGTGTGTGTGTGTGTGTTTGCCATCCACCATGTAAGTTCATCACCCAATAAGTGTTCAGGCCGATGGTATGAACTATTTTTCATTGATTGCTAATGTTTTGTTTTTACCTTGAAGTTACAATGTTGACACTAAGGTATGTTATTTTGATATGGTAGGCAATGAGTCCACTTCATCCATTCATCCATCAAAGTCTATGATTTCGCTTGGCTTGGACATGTACAGTTCCCTTCCTAATAAGAACTCTAATGAATCGGTGATTGGGTACTTCTCAAACTAAGGAAGGACTCAAGGTTTGAAAAGGGTGTGACTTCAAGGGAACTTGATGCATTTTCGTTGGCCATTCACTTGGGTGCTTGGATGTTTCTTCTTGAGTTTTCTTACTGTTCCGATGTTACCCATTCTTCGGAAGCTGAGACAATAAAAATAAGAAGTCTTTGCATGGTGTGGTCCCCACGCATACAAATATAAAATAAAAAAAAAACCAAAGTGAGGATTCAAAGAACATCCCTTAGACAAAATAACTTTGGGCTCCAAGCACTGGTTATGGAACCAAAGTGTTCCCTCTAACTAAGGCCCTTCTCGCTTCCCATTCTCTCCCTTGTTTCGTTGGAATGGTGGTGGCTTTTGGAGATGCATTCTTGTTACTCCAGTGGATGGTTTGGCCAAGTGTATTGATGTGAAGTCACTGGATGTGGTTGGTGTGAGGCCAGAGTTGGAATGAGATTTGCCAAGTCACATTAATCATGAAACACACAAGGGGCTGTACACCACCTTGTTCTTGGTATTCCATTCCATCCTCTTCTCTCCATCTTTCTCTCCACTGTTCACCTCATTGCCGATTGTATCATTAGTGTATATTTTTGTAGATACATTATTTTATTTTTGGTAAATTCTTACGGTTAAGACTTTAACTCTTGTTCCAAAGGACATTCCTAGAGCCTACGGACTCTTTGAATGTGGGATTGTTAGGGCACTAAGGGCATACGCCTACTTTGGGGAGGACCCACTAACATTCCTATTTGGTGCATTAGTTAACTTCTTTCCCTTAAATATTTTGCAATTAATTTTATTTTGTTCAATTCCATCTTGACATCTACTTAATCGATGTTTTAGTTGTCCCTCTTTATCTCTCTTCCTTACTCCTTTTCTTTCTCCATTCTTTCGCTACCGGAGGTTTGCGGTTAGTCATGGGGGTATGGGGCATGATTTTTTCGATTTTCTCCTAGCCCTGAATTTTTTCAATTTTCTTCCTAACCCATACACCTTCGGTAGTCATCACTTATATGTTCCCAGATACGTATCAGCCATACCACAACCCAGCCAATGGACTTACATTGACGCAAGGTATAACCACATTGAAATTTATTTTACCCATGCTAATATAAGACTATGTTGTGTGTGCAGATGGCGATCATGCAACAACAGACTAGATTTGGAGGAGGCATTTGGAATGGAGCAGTGCTGAAAGCAGCTATGCAAGGAGCAAGATTGATGATGCGCTTACGGATGGACAACGAAAGGCGCAATCTGGGCATTGGTAGCAACAAGACCTCTTCTCTATTCTTCTCTTCTCTTCTCTCTTCTCTTTTCTCTCCAGCTGCCAAATGTGGCCTGATGTCAATGTAATAAGCTGTTCACCCTTGTTGTCATGAACACCAATTTTGTTAAGTCTTGTAATAATGGTCCATTCACATGTCATCCCATTAGTTCTATTCCCTCAATAATTCCATACCTACCCAATATCATTGTAATAAACTCGAGGATGAGTTTTCATTTAGTCATGGGGGTATGATGAGACGCGATATCGCATGAGCCACGATATCATGTTGTCCCCTGCGATATCGCGTACACGATATCGCGGTCCGCTACCATATCTATAAATAAGAGGTGGCACTCCCCTTATTCCATATCATAGGTATAAATTAGTGAAGCTCTGGCAGATTGATCACCCTAGAGATAGATTAATTTCCATGTGCCCGCAGTAGGAGTCCCCAAGTGAATGGATCTTTATTCGAGTAGCTTTGTACCTGAACGCAAGTTATGTATGGCAATAAAGACGAGCTTTGTGGATAAACCTTGCAGTGCATGGATAGGATTTATTATTTGTTATTTATTACATGTTATTTATTACCTATTGTTAGCGTGACATGAGTATGACTTGATTACGAGCATTGACGAATGTGTACAGCTAATCAAGGAATCGGCTACTCATCGTGATTAGGCTCTCTTACCCTAAACTCCTAGAACGTGGGATAAGTACGACTTGGTTACGAGCATCCAATGATGTGTATAGTTAGCCAAGGAATGGATGCTTATCACACTTAGGTTAGTTAAGTGCCTCAGTATGACCACTTCGAGCACGTGCGTTACGTGTGGTGATCCCAGTAACAATTAGCATTTGGTAGCCATAGTTGCATAGTTCAGGGTGTGTACGACAAGTGGGAATGGATGCTGACGCTAGGACTTAGTGCTTAGTTAGAGTTAGATTTAGTCCCTCATTCCTTTACCTCTTAGCATAGGAGAAAACCAAAAAATACCAAAAAAATCATATACCTCATACTTGCTTAACCATACACCATGACACATACAAGTAAGCTTGGGAAGACAACGATTAATTAACCCCAAGTGTTGCTTGCGGTGTGTAGGCATTTAGTCTGCGGTGTTCAATTGGATCACGTGTGAGACACTCGTATTCATATAGTTGAGTGTAGGGATACCCGCAACTCATCACTTTTATTTGATGTGATTTTCTAGCTTTTTCTTAATAGGTGCTAGGTACATTGGGAATGCGTTACTTGATGGTGGTATGTATTATTTTTATTTAATTGTTGGTGTCTAATTTCTAGATTTGAGTTTCATTACAAATGATTAGGACATGGTTTCTTTTCATGCAATAGGCAATGAGTCCACAACATCCACCCATCCACAAACTCTATGGTTTCCCTTGTTTTGGAAACGTGTAGTTCCTTTTTCATTAATAAAACTTTCATAAATTTGCAACTTTGGTAGTTTCTAGAATTGAGTAGAATTCAAAGGTTTGATTAGGATGTAGCTTCAAGGGGATTCAGTATTCTTTGTGCTTTTCTATTTACTTGGGTGCATGTGTGTTTCCATGAATTTCTTAGTATTGTATGTCATCCAATAAAAGAAAGTTGAATAAGTCCTTGCATGGTGTGCTTCTCATTAGAAAGACAAAAAAAAAAGATAAGAATTCAAAGCACAACCCTTAGAAAAAATAAATGCATATGTCTTTGCATGGTATGGTTCTCATCAAGAAAAGAAAAAAAAAAGAGAAAAGATGAGGATTCAAAGCACACCCCTTGGACAAAATAAATACATGTTTTTGCATGGTGTGGTTTCCATTTCAAAAAAGAATAAAAAGAACAATGGGAATTCAAAGCACACCCCTTAGATAGAATAGATGGGCTACAAGCACTAGTTATGGGACTAGTCTCCTCTAACTAAGCCCTTCCTCACTTCCTACTTCTTCTCTAATTTGGAATGGTGGTTGTTCTGTGGGAGCACTCTTATGTCTTAGGGGATGGATTAATCTTAGAATGTTGATGCAAAGTCACTAAACATGGTTGGTTTTGGTCTGGACTAAGGACAGATTCTATCAATTCACTTAATGACAAAATCCACAAGGGGTTTCATGTGACCATAATTAAGAACTCCATTCCACTTTCTATCTCATCCATCTATGCTTTCCATGTTTCACCTCACTATCAATTTCATGTTTTGGTTTGCTATCTTTCTTTGATGTGTCAAAATTCTTAGTTTCTTTTAGGTTTTTGTACTTAACCTTCTGTAACCATTAATCATCCATGGAGCCCACAGACTCTTTAGTTTGAAGTTATGCAAGGGAATAAAAGAATTGTGCCTACTTTGGGGAGGACCCACTTGCATATCTTTTGGTTGGATTAGTTAAGTTCTTTACCCTTAGACACTCTTATAGTCAATTATTTTTTTTACCACATCAATGACATCCAATTGTACACATCTTTACAATAGTTTTTAGTGAATCCATCTTTTTACTACTATGAATTCTTATACCCCCTTCAACTATTTCCTTGTGTTGAACTTTTTCAAAATTCATGGACCGCTTATCTAATTTACCTTATTTGTCAGCCTTCCTGCTAACACTACTAAAGGAACCAATCAACCATAATCACAACTTACCCCAAGTGTAACCATCGATGAGAAAAGACATTTAACTATTATGTGTTACACATTGCATACTAATTCATGAATTTGTTGTGATTGTAGTGGAAAGCATGGACTAGAAGCAAGGCTATCTTTATCAAGGTTGATGCATTAGTGCCACACAATGAACAACATTCATGATCATTAGATCTCTTCTCTCTCTCTCTCTCTCTCTCTTTCTCTCTCTCTCTCATTCTTCTACTGCCAAGAGGTGTTGAATGTCAATGTTCTCCAGGGTGTTAACTTTTCTTATCATGAACATCCAATGTTGTAAAAATTATAATTCCATACACTTGGGCACTCAGAGTCTATTTTTTTCATTTGAGTCAATTTGTAATAATCCCATATCTATGCAATATGTTGTGTTGTAAAGAACTTGTTCCTTCTCTTCTACACTCAAGGATGAGTTTTCATTTAGTTGTGGAGGTGTGATGAACCACCAACGTCATGTATGCAACATCAGGGCTTGGATCCAACATCGGGATGTATACCCCAAGGCTATAAAGACAACGCTTGGGCTCCAGTTTTTGTAAGTTAGCTTTTGATCATTTTCTAGTTAGAGTAGGAAATATTTTATCATTTCTTTTCCTTAGAGTTAGAATATTTTCTAAGTGCCCACAGAAGAAGTCTAAGTGTGTATAGTTCTTTGTTCAAGCACTGATGTACCTAAGTGCAGCAGTGTGACAGAAATAAAACAAACTCTTTTGATAATCCTTGTAGCACTGAGAATAGCTTAATTTTTTCTTTAATGCATTTTACTTTCTTACTCTTTACTTTAATGCATTTGAATTAAGCAATTTATTTCCAGTTTTTAATGAACACAAGCACAACCACTTTGAGCATTCATATAGTACTTGGTAACCCAGCAACGCTTAACATTTGATAGCCCAACAGTGCTATATGTGTTTGGGAAAGTGGAACGGTTACTTGTGTTAGGCTAGATAGATAATAATGAATTATATTTACTCTACTCTTCATTCTTGTTGTATGCAACCAAATCTATAAAATATAAAGTAAGAAAAATCATATACCTCAATTACACTTAAACCATACCTTTGAACATCACAAGTGTAATTGGGAAGACAACGAACATTCTCAATGCCCATTTCACTTCCTAGAAGAGCTAGCACATTAGATAACTATAGGTCCATGGAATTTGACTGGATCACATGTGACACCTTAGTGATTCATATGGTTGGACATAGGGGTACCTCATCACTCATCAACACTACTATCACTCACTGACTATTTGCTAAGATTAAGAAAGAAAACTTTAAGATTTTGGCTACACTATTGATCAAGTGGTGTTAAATACGTGGTGGATGCTCACATATTTATAGGCAAATAAGGAAACTACATTGACACATATGGCTATGGCAACAAGGATATGTTAGCATAGCTAAGTTATAGCAAATATGATGTAGCATCTATGATATAGCATTTATGGCATCACAACTTACTAATACACTTGACAAATGATACTTCATCATAGTGTAGGATGTGTATGGCAAGTAGGAAATGGACATTCATTGTCCTTAGAATAGTTTAGGATTTATCTTCTTATTGTTAATTAGTTTAATTAAATAATTAATTTTCATGTTTTCATATAACTTAACCATAGCCACATAACATTAATAATCATATGCTATACTTTGGATGAAACCATATATGATAAAGCTATGACTAGTTCAAGTAATAGGATAATGACCTTTGATCAATACTTACTGATCTCGATTTTACACTAGTCCTATCTACAAAATTCAACTAGATTACACATGAATGCTTGTGATTCATATGGTTGGGCATACAAGATACTTGTTGCTCATCATTGGTATTGTTGTTGAAGATGCATCGATGCATCTAGCTATATGGGAGGGGTTGCATCAACAAGGATGCATAAATGTAGCTATGTTATAGTAGATGTGAAATAGCATCTATGATATCATAGCTAGCTAATACACTTGAAAAATGATGCTACATCATTTGATTTATTGGACAAGCAGTGACATGAAATTTTGTCGTATCTTCTTGGGGATGGATATTTTTATGGTGGATAGAGAGTTGTGAAAGCAACAAGGAAAATACATTACCCTTTAGTTTTCAACTAAGATATCTATTGACTTCAATAACTTTGTTTACAAGGAGAAAACTACCAGTATTTTCAAAAAGTTAATGGATACTTACAACTCAAAACACATAAGAGAGATACAGATTTAGGGTAGGCACACCAATTTACTAGGCTTAATGTTTGTTGGATTTTGATAGAAGTATATTCTTAGTTGAAATATGCTAATATTAGGATGAAGAAATCTTCAATTTTGGTAAGGATAACTCTATTTTTCTTAATTATCAAGAATAATGAGTGGGTAGTAGTATTTTAATGGGTCCAAGTTAGTTATTTTTCTACCATTTTTCCATAGAAGACTCTTCTTCAAAGATGTCTATAACATTTTCCATGGAAGACTTAGATCTCCTCAAGCATCAATCATGTAAAAAAATATACCAAAGCAAAACCTAGCAAATAGGCCAGTCAAATCTTTATGATTCCAATTATTCAAAAAGATAACAAATATACAACAACAATCAAGTGGGTTGCAACCTACATAAAAAACAATCACTTTTTAAAAATATAAAATTTTAGAAGTAGTTTAAGTGGTTTGGTAGCTAACAAATTGCATTAACCAAAATTGGATAGAGTTATCATGGGTGAAGTTTTATACTAGTCTCGAACATGTAAAACAGAAATGTTATGTGTTATAATTATTGGCTTTCAAAATATTTCAATAGATTAGAAAAAACCAATTAATTAAGAAGTATCAACTATATACTCTATATATCTATACTTAACTAATTTTAATATTATTTATACAATTTTTTAAAAATTACAATATGATAGTAGCTAGAAACTTTACTGAACATAAACATGGATACAGTTATCAAAAGACAAATAAAGTGTCAAGAACAACTATCAAGTATAAATTAGCAAAATAAATTATGAACACAATAGCAACCTTAAAACAACAAATGTAACAACCTTGAAACCTTGAAAATCTAGTAGATAAAATATCAAAACATTTAGGAGATACAACATACATCAACCTTACAGTCCAACAATATGGCACATATTAACAACCTTTACAATTTGGTACAAGTAACAACGTTTCTACATAGTGAAATTCATATGTAAAACAAAGAAGATAAAAATATATTAAAAATGTACAACATACTTACATATTATTGAGCAAACTTATAGGGAATGGATAAAATAATTAAGCCAATTTTAGTAGATCTAAGGTTCTATAAGAAAACACCAAAGTTCTACTAATCAATGATGAACCCAACAAAAATAGTTTAATGAATAAAAATAGCTTCAGAAACCTTTTGAGCATCCACCAATAATTTGTAAGAAAACCTACATATCATCGACAACCTCAAAGTGCAAGAATAGTCTTGAAAACCTTCAAAGTATGTCAAGTAAAGTGCCAAAACCTTCAAAGTTTGCCAACTAAAGCATAAGGGGTCATAGGATTATTATAGAAACAAAAATAACATTTAGAATAGAAGTATTATGCATCAAGAATATCATATATATGAATTCCTTCGGTTAGTTCATTCAAGTAAATACTACCTGCAAGAGTTGACCATTTATGTTCTCTCTTAAATGTAATTGTATAAACGTAATGTCAAAATCAATGAACACAAGTTGAGCATTGAAAGTCACCTTACTATATATTATGCAATGGTAAGATATTTTTGTTAGAAACACATTGTGCTTTGAAAAATATTTGTGATAGAATTTGGAACGAATAATCCATTTGCAAGATTGTTTACTAATGGTTTTTCATATCTAAAATAAAAAATGTAAAGCCTCATAAAAAGGTTAGGTTATTGGAAACTATGAAAATTATAGCATCATTGCCATCTATCAAAAGTATTGTAAGATGTTTCAAGTGTAATGTTAAGTCCATGGCATCTTTGGGAAAGCTGCCACATTTAAGCTTGTCTAACTAGATAGGATAGCCAGAGTACGTACCATCATACCTTAATTTGTAGGTGCTTTAGTTTAAGAAACCCAAGGACAGAGCTTTTACCTTAATGTTTTCACACATTAACCTTTCTAAGTTGGTTAACTTGGAAAGGTCACTTGATAGGCTCATCAACTCAACACAATTAGATATAGTTAATGATCTTAGATTTTGAAGAAAAGAACAAAACATAGATTAGAAATTCACAATGGAAATTTTATTTAAACCCAAGTTGACCAAATTAATGAGACTCTTACAACTATTAGGTAGGATGCTTATTCTAGTTTTTCTGATGCTAAGTCTTGACAATGTTGATAATATTACTATACTTTCTAGCCAAGTCTTAAGCTTAGCACAACTATGTAAAAGCAATTTCTCCAATTAGGAAACTAGCCTATGTATTTTGGTAGAGTATTCAGAAGAGTGTAGTTGTTGAGCTCTATTGTTTTCAATTTGGATAACCTATGTATGTTCTCTGGTCTCCAAGCAATTCCGTAGCACCAACTCCTTAGACTAATTAGCACACAACTTAGGTGTGAAGTCTCTCATGCCACTTGCTTTTAAAGTAGATAGAGTTATCAAATGTTGCATAGTTTCTAGAAAAACACTTGTTTGATAAATTTTCTGACAAGTAGAAAAGTCCAAGGTACATAGCTTAGTCAACAAACTAACTTCAAGGTAAACTCTTCAACCAAAAAGCAATCTTCTATGTGGAGTTTCTTTAAATTTTTAGCATATTGCCATAGTTGAACTGGGAACTGGGTCAAAAATTTGGAACATAAAAATATCTCCTCGAGGTTCTACAACTTATCAAAATCACCTTTCAATGTCTTCAATTGCTCCTTGCTTATATTCAATCAAAGTTTGTTCAAGAATGAGGTAGATGGAAATTTAAAATTACCATAGTAGTAGTAGCATCACCTTCACTTGATAGCTTTAGCAAAAAATAGTCCTCCAACCAAGTCCTATTTGGCCAAATCTTTGAGGAACCTCATGTTATTGTAATAGTTGCTTTGCAGAAATTTTTAAAATGCTATGACATGTTCCATCCATCTAACAAATCCTTCAATTTGGAATAGCCAAAAAATGGACAACATCTTCAAGGAGACGAGACTTCTCAAATCACTAGGAAAACTGACAAGCTCTAAAAAATTGCATATAATAAGGATTCTGAAGCATCTGAGTGAACATATGCCAAATGGAAGTTCTTTGAGTCATGACAAATGCAATTTCTTAATTCTAAACTGGAGAGATTGGTAAAGCCTTCTAAACTTGTAAATGAAAATGCAGAACCCCCCATGCTCAATGATCCTAGGTCAACAAACATGGTTTGGCAACATTTGAAGAGAAAAAAAATAAAATTTCAAACAAATATATCAATCAAACAAGCTTTGAAATTTTAAATTTAGGAAAATAGATGAACAAGGGACTGACATTTGAAGAGATAGTAAGAGTAATGATACTTTCAAATGAAATTAGGGACATAAATATAGAAAGTTAAGGTTTTCAAACATTTTTATTTTGGATAGAATACTTGTTGGTCTCATTTGAAATTGTTGCATTCAAAATATCATAAACTATCACCTGATCATCTCTTTTTTGTACCATATCCTTCCTTAACAAGCTTTCTTCAACTATCAAACCAACAATGTCCTAGTCAATTCAATTTATCTAGTGGAATCGAAGCTTGCACATATCACTGCAGATACCTAAAAATGCAATTTGGAAATTAATGTTCAGTTTTTTAAATGAACAGTAAAATATTAGGGCTGGGCTCATAGTGGCATGAATAAGAAGTAAGAGCTTCCCTGTTTAGTTCATCAATAATTTGGTTGTATCATTCTAAGCTTCTATTATCTCTAAGATGAATTCCTATGAGATGTTGAAGAACACAAATTCCATAGCATAAGTCCCTAACTTTTTCCAACTTCTACACCTCACTGGGGAATTGTTCCTGATCATCAATGGAATCCATGATAGTCCTATATAATAATTCCTTGGCATCTTTACTACCTAAGGACTATATTTAGTACTCTTCAACTTTGCTAATCTCTTCAACCTTGAGCCTGACATCTCTATCTCTAGATGTAATTAAAATTTTGAGATTTGTCCCATGGATTCTTGTAGTAAACCCAAATGAAGAAAAATGCTTAAAACATTTATATATGGTGGGTACCATTGTTATGTCTCAAAGGTATGAGGGAATATTTTCATGACAATAATGACAAAAATGTTTTGAATAATGCCTTGCATATAGGTTTTGGGAACTATATACTTTGCTACGATTTCGGCTCAAGGATCTTTAAATAACTTTCTTTTTATGAAACTAAAATTGAGATTTTATTATATTCCTAAGAAAATTTAGGTCTCTATTAACCAAATAAATTTCAACTAGGTTATTACCATTGGGTTTATTAATTTCTATAATACATATATCAATAAAAATAAAATGTTTATTTAGGGAAAATAAAAACCTCAGAACATATCAATCTTAAGCAAAAGATTTCACCCTTGGCACTACAAAGCCTAAGACACAAATACAAAGATTTATTAGAAATCTTGTATAAAGAAAATCAACCAATAAATGTACATGCTACCTAAATTGTAAGGCTAAATGACATTATTTCTTAACATTGATCATGACTATTTACAAAGTTCAAAACATAAATAGTATATTGAAGAAAGCTTAGATGATATACATTCATTACCATGGAAAAATTACAAAGCATGATAAACTTTGATGAACTTCCCCTAACAAATGCTTGTGTCGAAACTTAGCTTTTTGAGGATGAGTTAACAACTTTGGGCTTTGTACATTAGCACATTTAAATAGAGAAAGAGAAAATGGAAAAGATAAGGAACTTAGAATGATAGAATTAGATCATGTGGTTTAGTAATTATCATAATAAGAATTACAAATTTAAAATTAATAATCAAAACTTTGGGATAACATATCATAAGCATAACCCCATCACTAGGCATTTGAAAACCAATAACAATGTGAACCTAGCTATGAAACTTATAAGTCATAGCCTTATGCCAACCATGGGAATGTTGAAGTCAATAATAAGTGCAATTCTACTAGGTAGCATTAAGTTATAAACTTTTATAAATCTTGGGGTGTATCTATGTTTTACTTATTTTGGATTCCAACACCCTACCATAATTTTTGATATTTTAACAGATTGTTGATAACTAACTCAACCATGCATATAATTCTTCAAAATATCTCTAGTTGTAAGGTCATGTAACCTCTTTAATATTATTTTCAATATTTTCTAGAAAAAGCAATTCCTAGCCTTTCTTCCTTAAAACGAGGATTTCCCATCATTATTCATTAGTATTAACTCACTTAAGAGTATCTCCAAAAAAAATAGTTCCTAGCCTTTCTTGTATCTTAGAACCAAGATTTCCCATCATTATTCATTGATATTAACTCAGTTAAGAGTTGATATGATGGGTTAATAAAAGAACTATGAAGAGGATGCAAGAAAGTGTAGTATAAATGTAGAATTTAGATGTGAAAGTTTGGAAAGCACAAAAATTGATAACAATTTGACAATCTTTCAAATTTTGCATGACTTTGTCAAATGCAATTATAGTGGATTCTAGAGCCTACCAAGCACAAACATGATTGTTATGATTGTAAATGAAAGAATTAATTACTGACATTGGCAATGCAAAGATTTTAATTTTTAACTCAAAATTGTTTTATCATTTTGATGAAAGTTCCTCCCTCAATGAAAAAAGTAAATGTTGAATGAACATCCTCCCTACCCACAAGAATGAAGCAGATGTTGCCTTAGAACTAAGTCTAACATTAAATTATCCAAGAAGTTGAGTAGTGGATTGAAAAAAAATCTTTAATTGATCATGGAGCTTGTAGCAAATGCTTGCACAGTTTTAATTCTAAAATGTTTATTCAAAAAAAAAAAAACTTTAGAACAAATCAATCTTATCCCAAAGGTTTCACCCTTGGCACTACAAAGCCCACACCACCAATACAAGGATTTATTAGAAATCTTGTATAAAGAAAATTAACTAGTATATGTACATGTTGCCTAAATCATGAGGTTGAATGGCATTATTTCTTAACATTGATCGTGACTATTTACAAAGTTCAAAACATAAATAGTATATTGAAGAAAGCTTACATGATACACATTCATGACCATGGAAAAATTACAAAGCATGATAAACTTTGATGAATCATAGCTAGAGAAGAACAAGCATCATGGGCTGCTCTATTGACATGTAGAGGTGGCCTAGTTGAGTGTACTTTTCCAATTAAACAATAATTCAAAATACTTAAAAGTAAATGTTAATCCTTGCTTTACTTCTATTTTCAGCATTAAAAGTGACAGATTTGGTTTCTATAAAATAAAGCAACAATTCACACATATGAAGCATTGGTACCAAGGTGCATTCTTCCACTACAAGGTGAAGCAAATCCTACACAACATCACCAGTATTATAGATAGTAAGTATTCACATGCTAAAAATAAATGAATTGCACAAATAAGGAAGCATAAGGAAGAATCATTAAGGCACGATATCATGATTTTGCTCAGTGACATAGACAAAAGTCAATTTTTTTATTTCTAAAGACTTACCTGAAATCACTAATCAGAAGAAAATGTTGAAGTTTCAGCTTCTACCCTTCTAAAGTGCAAAGGGGGTTGTGATTCTACAATACTAATGACTTCTTCTAGGTTTGTTGGCAGTGTCCTTTGATTTTGGAGATCCAAAGGATATACTGATTGTAGAAATAGCTCAACTTCTTTCATAGTAGGTCTCGTGGAGGCATTTTGACAGGTGCATCTTAAACCTACCATTAAAATGCTTTCCACTGCTGACATTTCAACATCTTTATCCATCTCAATTCTACCTCCATCTTGGTCTGCTATCTTTATTATATCTTTAACTATTTCTTCTCTTTCATCCCTTGATTTTCCTTTCAAGGCCCTAGAGATCCACAATGGTAATGTGACATCTCCTGAAAACTTTTCATGTGTGGGCTTCAATCTTGTGATCACTTCTAAAGTAAAAAATCCAGAGCTGTATACATCACCTTTGACAAAAACTCTTTTTCCAATCCCATACTCTAAAAAATCATTATTTAAAATTTATCCTACGCACTTTATCATCAACCAAAAAATATAGATGTTCTAAAAAAGAAAACAATAAAATGCACATACCTAGAGCAATATAACCAATAGAACCTTTCACAACAAGAGAAGATGATGTTGTTGAACCATCAAAATCTCCAATGAGGTGAGATATTCCAAACTCAAAAAGCTTGATAGTCATATCGTCATCTAATAATACATTCTCTGATTCGATGTCATAGTGGATGACTTGAAAATCACAATCATGATGCAAATAGGCAAGTCCCCTTGCTAACTCTATGAGTATTTTCACTCTCATTGCCAACTTCAACGAGATCAACTGACCATCTTCTGTGCTGTGAAGAAGAGAATGGAGATTGCCATTAGTCAGGAAAGGCATAACCAGAGCTTTTAATTCATTAGACCATACCACAGTAATAATCTTCAAAATGTTGCGATGCTTTACTTTCCTCAAAGCACGACATTCCTTTTTGAAGTTATTCATAGTTCCGTGTTGCTCTGTAGAAGAGAAACATTTTACAGAAACTACCATGCCTGAGCTTAATACACCTCTATAGACCTTTCCATGGCTTCCTTCACCTACCAAGTTTGAAGCACTGAAATTTTCTGTTGTCCTTTGAAGTTCTTGGATAGATATCTTTAGGAATTTCTCACTTACCCATAGAGTTTGCCCTTTGGATGTTTTGGTTCTTCTAATAATGAATGAAATCACTGCAACAAATAGCAACAGAAGTGCTAGCAAATCTGGCAGCAAAATATGAAATGATATGAAAATAAAGAGCAATTGAACCACACACAATTGCAGAAAACCAAAAATAATAATAGTAAGCTTTATTGTATTTCTCGGAAATTATAGACATTCAACTCTCAACTCTTGTGTATATGACCGATCCCAGGATAGACTTAAATAGCCACATCTTAGGTTACAAAATTGGAAACATCTAAAATTAACTGAGATAGATCTTCACAACATGTTTAGAAGTCTTATGTCATCTTTAGGGAAAATTCTAAAACTATTGGACGATAAAAACGGAAAGTGTAGTTCATGAATAATCAACTGCTAATTCATTGCTGTGATCTACTGCTTCACAGTTATTTTTTTATGGTAACCATGGTCAACAATATCCCACTTGGAGATTTTAATTGAGTATCAATCATATCTCCACACCATCCTTTCTACCTTGCTATTCTATGTTGTTGATGTTATTGCTAGGCCATATGAGGATCTACTCCAGTCAAACTTGTCCATGTTAATCGGCTTGGTCAGAACATCTGCAAGATTATCCTTGGTGTGTATCCTATGCATATCCACACTTCCATCTTCTACTACTTTACGAACATAGTGAAATTGTATGCCTATGTGTTTTGTCCTTGAATGAAAGGCTGGATTCTTTGCAATATGTAAGGTGCTTTGATTATCACAAAACAAAGGAATCGTCTGTTGTTTGTGTCCAAGCTCCTCTGACAACCTTTGAATCCAAATTGCTTCCTTGCAAGCTTGAGTAGCTGCTATGTATTCTACTTCTATTGTAGATAATGCTACTACTGTTTGCAATCTTGATACCCAGCTTATAGCTCATCCTGCAAGTGTAAACACATAACGTGTAGTAGATTTTCTTTTATCTAGATCACTTGAAAAATCTAAATCCACATAACCTTTAATAGTAAATTCAGATCCTCCATAACATAATGCACCATCTGAGGTACCCTTAATGTATCTTAGGATTCTCTTAACAGTACTCCAATGCTCTTGTCCAAGATTTGCCATGTACCGACTGATTGCTCCCACTGCTTGTGCAATGTTTGGTCTTGTACAAATCATAGCAAACATTAGACTTCCCACTACTAATGCATATGGTACGCGAGACATCTCATTCCTCTCTACTTCATTTCTAGGACACATCTCAGAAGATAATTTGAAATTAATAGGAAGTGGGGTAGAAATTGGCTTACAATCTTGCATGTTGAAGCATCGCAAGATCTTACCCAAGTAATTTTTCTAAGAAAGCCAAATCTTCTTGTTATTTCTATCTTGGTGAATTTGCATCCCTAGAATCTTGTTTACTGGTCCCAAGTCTTTCATATCAAATTCTCTAGCCAACTGTGCCTTCAATTCTTGGATTTGCTCTTTGTTGGGACCTACAACCAACATGTCATCCACATATAATAGCAAAATGATGAAATCTTCATCAAACCACTTGAAATATGTACAAGGGTCTGCACTGAGTCTATTGTACCCAAGGCTCATGATATACGAGTCAAATCTCTTGTACCAACACCTTGGCACCTGTTTGAGACTGTATAGAGATTTGTTCAACCTGCAAACCAACTTCTCTTTGCCTTCTTCTGCAAAACCTTTTGGTTGGAGCATATAAATCTCTTCATCAAGATCTCCATGCAGAAAAGTAGTTTTCACATCTAGTTGTTCTAGATGAAGGTCAAATGTAGCACACATTGCTAGGACTACTCTGACTATTGTAAGTCTAACCACATGAGAAAATATCTTGTTGAAGTCAATTCCTTCTTTTTGACCGTATCCCTTTACCACCAATCTTGCACGATATTGCTCCACTTGGTCATTACTATCATCTTTGATCTTGTAGATCCATTTGTTTCCAATAGCCTTTCTTCCTTGTGGTAGTGTAACAAGATTCCATGTCTTGTTTTTGTGTAAAGCTTCAATCTCCTCTTGCATTACTACCATCCACAAAGACACATCTAGACTTTTGAGAGCCTCATGTAAAGTTGAGGGCTCTCCATCCTCTGTTAAAAGGTAGTATGTAACATTACTTTTAGTAACATAATCTGAGTGCCAAGTTGGTGATCTTTTTACCCGAGATGACCGACGAACTTCATAAGCTTCAAACTTGACTGGTTCTTTCTCTTCATACATTGATGTTGCTTGAACAGTAACTGGATCTTCAGCTTTTGTCTTATCTTCTACCTGAATTTTAGTAGTCTCTGAATTCTCCTTTGAAGTGCTAGCATCTCCCTTCTCTTGCATTTTATCTTCTACAAATATGTCATCTCTGTTGATGACAACCTTGCGGGTAGTGGGACCCCACAGTCGATACCCCTTAACTCCATCAACATACCCTAAGAAGATACATTTCTTGGACTTTGGCTCCAACTTTGATCTTTCTTGTTCATTGTACATCACATACACAGAACTTCCAAATGTATGGAGATGAGAATAAATAGCTAGCTTACCAGTCCACATTTCTATTGGTGTTTTTAGATCAATCATAGTTGATGGAGACCGATTGATTAAATAGCAGGCCATATTAACTACTTCTACCCAAAATGACTTGGTTAGATTTGCAGCCTTCAACATTGATCTTGTTTTTTCCAACAAGGTTCTATTCATCCATTCTGCCACTCCATTTTGTTGAGGAGTGTGTGCCACTATGAATTTCCTCTTGATGTCTTCTTGCTGACAAAATACATTAAATTCATCAGTTTTATATTCTCCTCCATTATCTGTCCTTAGACACTTGGTCCTTTATTTAGACTCAAGTTCTACTTGCACTCTAAAAACTTTGAAGACTGAAAAGACATCTGCCTTTCTTTTGGTTGGATACACCTAACATCTCCTGGAGAAATCATCAATGAAAGATACAAAGTATTTTTCTCCTCCTAGGGAAGTCACTGGTGCTTGCCAAACATCAGAGTGTAGCAAGTCCAAGATGCCTCTACTCTTAGCTGTTGATGTGCTAAACTTTAATCTATGTTGCTTACTAGTAACACAATGCTCACAAAATGGTAAACATACCGAATTGAGCCCAGGAAGAAGTCTCTGTTTAGAGAGAATCTGCAAACCTTGTTCTAACATATGACCAAGCTTTCGATGCCACAACATCATCGATTCTTCTTCCAAACTAGTTGATGCAACAAAAGACTTTCCCACTTGATGTGTGTTCCTCATAAGCATGTACAGATTTGTAGCAACCTTTTCTGCCTTCATTACCACAAACGCACCTTTGGTAATCTTCAGGATCCCATTCTCTATATGAGTTTTGCACCTAAGATCATCTAGTTGTCCTAAAGACAGTAGATTTTTTTTCAGCCCTCCACATGTTGTACCTCTTGTATGGTGCAAATAGTGCTATCATACATCTTTATCTTGAGAGTACCAATACCAGTGATTTTCAAAGCATGATCATTTCCCATGTACACAGATCTTTTTGAGATTGGTTTGTAGTGATAAAACCATTCTCTCCGAGAGGTCATGTGCCATGTTGCTCCTTGATCTAAGATCCAAGCATCAATGAGCTTCTGTCTACCTTCAGCGATAGTTGCCTCATTGTATAGAACATCACTGTCATATGAGGTACTTGCCACATTCCCTTGAGGATTCTTTTCATTACTCTTCTTTTTCCAACACTCCTTCTTTAGGTGTCCTCTCTTGCCATAGTTGTAGTAATTGATGTTTCTCCTTCTACTTCTTGACTTGGATCTACCATGAATTTGGTTCCAATTGGAATCAAGTTCCATGGATCTCCCTCTCATCATTGTTAAGGCCTCCACCTTGTTTGCCAACCTATCTTCCTTGTTCTTGCATCGACTTTCTTCTTCAAGAACCGTAGCTGCAACCTTGTCGAAGACAAGATCATCCATAAAGACATTGTTGGTCAAGTTGATGATGGGTTGATCATATGAATTAGGTAGACTTTGAAGTAGAATTTTTGCACATTCACCTGCATCTACTTTATAGCCCAACGATGTGAGTTGAGCAAATAAAGTATTTAGGGTGTTGATATGGTCAGTTACCAATTACCGATGAGGTTTCTACCACACAAAGAGTATAAAGTTTTCTCTTCAAGAAGATATTGTTGTAGAGTGATTTAGCCTTATACAGCTTCGTTAGAGTGTCCCATATTTTCTTTGCTGTCTTCTTTTCTGCAATACTTGAAAGAACTCCATCTGCTAGTGCTAAGTGTAAATTAGCAATAGCATTTCCATCCATTTCATTCCACTTGCCGTCATCCGTGACTTCTCGCGGCCTTTCTCCAAAAGCACTTCTCTATTTCGTATTTGCCAGCCATTTTGTAAAATTTGTATGCACGATCTGCAACACTTTGACAGACTATGAACCTGAGAGCTTCGATACCATTGTTAGTAGATCTGGCAGCAAAATATGAAATGAGATGAAAATAAAGAGCAATTGAACCACAAGCAATTGTAGAAAACCAAAAATAATAACAACAAACTTTATTTTATTTCTCGAAAATTACAGACATCCAACTCTCAACTCTTGTGTATATGATTGATCCCAAGACAAACTTAAATAGCCACATCTAGGGTTACAAAATTGGAAACATCTAGAATTAAGTGAGATGGATCTTCACAACAAGTTTAGAAGTCTTATGTCATCTTTAGGGAAAATTCTAAAACTAACGGATGATACAAATGGAAAGTGTAGTTCATGAATAATCAACTACTAATTCATTGCTGTGATCTTATTCTTTTTATGGTAACCATGGCCAACAAGAAGGCCACCTAGAATGCCAAGCACGATTTTCAGAATACTGTTTTTGTTCAAATGAGACTTGTGTTTTTGAGTAAGAGACGGTAGACAAGCTTTCAGGCCAAAACATCTTCCAAACCTAAGTTTGTAAGAGCAGTGAGGTTGTGTAAACAGGGGGGAATGGTTCCACTCAGACTGTTTTGTAAAAGGTAAAATTCAGTGAGACGGTAGAGACTGGCAAGTGTACAAGGAATGAAACCCTTCAGATGATTATAAGCAAGACTAAGATGTTGCAAGAAAGAAAGGTTGCCCAGTTGAGGAGGAATGATGCCGTCAATGTTGTTATCACCAAGCTCAAGAAATTCAAGTTTGTGGAGTGCTCCCTGCCACGAAGGGATTTGTCCATTCAACTGATTTTCGTCAATATTGAAGTGCTTAAGGTTTTGGAGTGTTGCAAATGACTGAGGAATGTCACCAACCAAGGAATTTGCACACAGAACAAGAAATTGCATTGAAGAAAGGTTTCCTATCTGATAAGGAATCTCACCTTCAAATTCATTTTCACATAGATTCAATTGTTTAAGCCTATGCAAAGTGCCCAGGGATGATGGGATCGTACCAGACAAACCGTTGTTGGAAATATCAAGTACCTGCAGGAATGATAAGTTGGAGAGGTGAGGAGACACGGATCCCCACAACGTGGCATTTTCCAGAGATATCTCCACAACTCGGCCATGATGTTTGGTGGAGCAGCTGATTCCAGTCCAATTGCATGCGTTGGCATCGTGATCGTTCCAATCATGGAGAAGAGAGAGTGGATCGCTGGTGATGCACTTCTTGAATTGAATGAGAGCTCTCATATCATTCAAAGCTCCATCATGATTTGTGCGAGCTTTAACAAGAGCAACAAAGAAAAAGGAGAAGAACAAACAAAGCAGAAGCAGAAGGCGAAAAGGAAGAGCAGCAGAGCAGGAGGAGGCCATTGTGATGCTGCAGAGGCACGGGAGGCAGGGAGGTGTAATAATACATAATTGCTGTTGATGTTGAGATCAATTTAAACCTCTCTGCCCATGTTTAGTCATTTGACTGGACATTGGCTTTTCAAAATAAATTTTTGTGCAACAGTTAAATAATGTATTAGCTTAAAGCTTTTCTTTATCTGGTGGACCAGAAATCGGCTTAAATTCTTTTGGACTTCTGTTATTCTCGTTTTCCTTTCAGATTGGCATTCCTATAATCTTCTTACATTTGGTGACTTGTTTTGGACATTTATGGGTAAAGTCAGTTTCTGCTGTCAACACAGCGGGTTTTCGTGAAATATATGCATCATCCTACGGTACAGAGTCAAGTCAAGAAAATCATTGAACGGCACAGAGGTGACATTTGGACTCATTTGGCAGGGTGGTGTAAAACATCTGCCAAATGAGTGCAGTCCGTTCCCTTCCAATGAATTATTTACGCGTTTCATCGTCATGGATGGGTTAGCACAAACGTATTATTGTTTCACGAAATTTCCAGAGTTTCAGACATTTTCCAATCCAACGTGATGGTGTGTTCAAACTCTTCAACCATCTACTTAAACGCTTCCTTAGTAAAAAGTACTAATAAAATTATGATGTGTACATAATTTATTATAGCATAATTTGTATAATGGATATAACCTTTTTTTTTTTTTTTTGAGAAACTTCGTATCTTATGAGTAGCAAACCTAGGTGAAATTAGAGTTCTATACTACCAAAAAGTAATTTACAACTAGCATTAAATTTGCTTTATATAAGTTTTAATATCATATTAATGAAAGTGTACATGGATTATGGATTATGCAAATATTTTATTATGATTATATATTTTAAAAGCTAACAATATAATACTTAAAAGTAAACAAGTCCAAACATCATTAATTCTATTTTCATTTAAAAGAAATTGCAAAAAATGAACTATGTTGCATGGGTGTATATATGTAGATTTAGTTTTTGGGTAGTGTTGACTCAAAGTATATCCTATGCATTGTCTATGGCATTGCTTTGTAAAATTTATCATTTTCTATTACAAAATTTATTTTTAAAATGTTTCTAGGTGTGGCTAAAGAGGTTTTACAAACAGAAGAAAAATTCTGAGTAATTGGAATTCCCAAATAAAAATTTGAACATGCCAAAATAGAATTAAGAGAACTCCAACAAGAAATCATAGAGTATATATATATATATATATATAATCACTTAAAACTCATTGAAATTGATGAAATGGGAACAAACTCAAGAATGGACATTAGGATATTCTTGGTTTTTACACCAAAAATTATCCAAGTGGATACTTCTCAAGTAAGATCTATTTATTATGTCCCTAAATAATTGACTATCAAGGCATCCATTTGCATCTTAAATGATTTAATGAGGATGCCTTATTTTCAATAATTTCATGGCAACTTCTCCCTTTAGGGTACCTGAGACATGGCATATGATGAGGTAAACATAGAGCAAGTGAAATGAAAGCATGGAAAAGAAATAAAAGGGATAGAACCTCTCTCCTCTTAAACATAGGACATATTACCATGTGAAATCACAAGATAATTTTAATGCACAACATCTTTACCCTTTTCATAGATCCAAGATCAAGTTGTACCTCTTACTGGTGCTACCTCATTACATCCACCTAATTCCACCTTTATCAAGTCAATCATCATTAAAACAAACTTTTCCACTTGTTTTTTAAATAACACCATCAAATTGATAGTTACTTTAAGTCATATGTTAGAGGTTTTGATATCAAATTAGTTGACACCAAGGTTTGTTGCCCTCTTTAAGGTCTTGAGAAGAGTTGAAGTAGTAGCATATCAAATTAGTTTATCTCTATGATTATTGAGGATTCATGATGTGTTTCATGTGTTAGTGTTGAGAAAGTATGTTTCAAATCCAAGGTAGATGATTAAGATGGGCTTTAAAATAGAACCAATGACACTATTGGGATTTATGTTGAAGGGAGATTGTAAGAACACAAAGCAGATAAAATCTAGATGTTGACTGATAAGGGGTTAAAGAAGAAGGAAAATTCCACAAGAAGGAAGGTACATAAGAATATAACAAGAATCTAGCTCTTCACAAGGAGATCCATATTTGTGAGCTAGAAAAAGAGGCATCACTAGAGGAAGTGGTCCAATAAAAGACCTTGTTGATCCAAAATCTTGTTGAAATTTCAGCCAAGGTTGACAAGACATGAGATTCCATGGATGAATAATTTCAATTTACATTAAAGATAATGAAAGAAAAAGTGCAATAAGAAAAAGCCAAAGAACAAGAAAAGAAAATTAAGAAGAAAGAAAGCAAGGACATATACAAGCATAAAGGGAAAGCAATTGCAGTAAAAGAGGTCATAGCCTTTGATTCACACATAGTCATCACCATTAGACATGCATCAAATTTCAATAATTAATTAATTATTCTTAGGCTTTTTAACATTTATTTTTCAATTTTATTATTGAATGGTGATTTCTTCACGTGATGGCTTGTTAGTCTCATGATGGAGTGTCCAAGATGATGCAATGTAATGTTACTAGTGATGAGAGCAGTTACTCTAATTATTAGAGTGGTTACTCTAACGGTTACTCTAGTGGTTACTCTAGTAGTTATTCTGATTATTAGAGTGGTTACTCTAGCAGTTACTTTAGCAGTTATTCTAATTATTAGAGTGGTTACTTTAATTATTAGAGTAGTTTCTCCCAAGTCTATAAATACAGTACCCAGGTGCATAATTGGGAGGAGGTATTTCAACAAAAAAGTAGTGAAACTCTTGCAATCTGTTTGAAAGTTAGAGTATTTTCCAAGTGCCCAGAGTAGGAGGTCTAAGTATGGATGAATCTTTATTCAAGCATTGATGTACCTGAGCACACCATTATGTTGGCAATAAAGACGAGCTCTTTGATTCATCCTTGCTGCACTTGAGATTTGTTTTCTTATGCATTTATTTTATGCACTCTACATTTATGTTAGCATTGCAATGCATTTTGATCAATTAAGCAAATCATTAAATTACACAAGCACGACCCCTTCGAGCATACATGTGACACTTGGTAGCTTAGAAATGACTAGCGTTTGATAGCCTAGCAGTGTTTGCATTGGTTCAGGATGTGTGTGGCAAGTGGGAATGGATGCTTGTGTTAGGATTAGTTAGAACTTAGTTAATGAGTAGTTAAGTTAAATTAGTCACCTAGTTATCTCTCTCTTTTCCTATTAGCACAGGACATAAAAACATGAAAGATATAAAAATCATATGCCTCAAGCTTACTTAACCATACAATCATGACATACAAGTAAGTTTTGGAAGACAACGATCAATTAACCTATCCTTTTTCGACAAGGGCATGTAAGCACTTAGTCCTTGGAATTTGATCGGATCATGCGTGAAACGCTTGTATTTGTATGGTTGACTGTAGGGGTACCTCGTCACTCATCATTGGCGCCGTTTTCGGGGACTTAGTTGTTTGTGTGCTAATTAGAACTTAGAAAATCATTCACATTGTTGGAATGAACTTGTAAGGTTGATTGAGAAATAATAAACAAGAATACATTGCACACTGAATAGACAAGTATATCTCTTTCTTCGTATGAAAGCACCTCACCTCCTAGGTCCAAAAGAAAAAAATAATCAACGGCGTAATACACATGACATTGATCCACTAGTCCCTCAACAAGTTCGAGTGGTATATATTCATCTCGATGAGTATATACTAGACTTTACCTTTATCCTCCATTAAGATGAACAACTACGTTGGTGAGACTTAGAAGGTAACATAGTGTTACCTCTTGATTAGTCAGTCCCAAGCATGCTTCTTCGTGCCCTCACATGAATTGGCATGCCACACTTACATGCAGAATACATTATGTAAGACCATGACTTGAGCGAATACCATCCCATGGAGGCACAACATCAAAGGGATTTGCAATAGGAGAGACATCATAAGTCTTTGAAGGGTAAGTGGTCACAGGATCTCCCACATGTCTTAAGCAAAAATGAGGGTGGTGAACCTACCTTAGGTAGTTGCCCAGACAATGATGTTCCTCCCCTTAACTTTGGCCAAGGGGTTGTGTATCATAACCTTCATTCCACTATTCATAACCCAGGTTCTGATACCCATGGGCACAAAGGGTCTGAAAAAGGGACATGGAAACATGATAAAGATGGACATTCTAATTGCAATCACGATCGAGGTTGAGACCATCGAAGAGAAGGTGGCAGACATCGTCATGGTGATGGTTCTCCTTCTTCTTCACCTTCATCATCACCTTCATCCTCTCCTTTAGTGTCCAGACGTAGTCATAAAGAAAAAGACCATGGGGATAAAGGCAGGAAAAGTGGAAGTCATAGACGAAATAGCCAGGAAGGGGGATGAGGACACTCTAGAGAGTCACGACATAGAAGAAGGAAGACTAGGGAACAATGTAGGCATCATAGATTCCATGGATGAGATGATCATGATGAATCCCTACTCACTATTTGAAGTATGTTAGACATAACTAAGGCTGTTAGAATTCCAACAAGGCACTAGAAAGATAGTAGGATCAAGAGATGAGATATGAACAATATCCCATGATTTGAAGGGGGATACAACGCTGATCCTCAAAATCACTTACAAGCATTCCATGATGCATGTGATTTACAAAATATAGAGAATAGATGGCAAAAACTTAAGTTGTTTCCATGGATACTAGTTAAAGAAGCGGAAAGCTAGTACCTGTCTTTAGAACTGGAATCCATTCATAGGTGGAGTACTATGTTAGAACTATTTAATGACAAGTACCAAACGTACTTCTGAGTGTCTAACTTGTGAAAGCAAATCCAAGGCTAGAAACAAGGAGGACATGAACCCTTGGATGCTACCATGGGCTGATATTATGCACTATTACACCATTGTCTTGGCCATGGTTATTCACAAAGGGATTAACTACGCCATCTCGTGGATGGGCTTAGGCATGAAACGAGAAGAACCCTTGGGACTTATGCCCAAGGAAGACTATCGAAGCTTAGGTCACATCAAATTCAAAGACTATTGGAGAAAGTTGCTAAAGAAGAAGGTGAGCTAAGGAAGAGAGAAAGTGCAGAAGAGTATAACCGAGATCCTTCCCTCTAGAAGAGGGAAGTAAGATTTTGTGACGATGAAGAAGAGTCACCACTCGAAGAGATGGTGAATAGAAAAAAATTGCCTATCCAAAAGTTGACATCAGAAGTATTAGCAAAGGTAGATCAAATGTGGGATTTCCTAGAGAATAGATTTCAATTTTTTCTTAAAATAGTAGAGGAGTCTAGAGAGCAAGGTAGTGATCATGAAAAAAGAAAGAAGAAAGAAACTGAACATGCATGTAGCAAGGGTAAGGGCAAATTTTCCATCATTGAAGAGGTTGTGGAGTTGGAAATAGACAGTGATAGTAGATGTGAAATATGTCAATATGACCATCCTAAGGGATGTTTCCCTATAATCTCACATCTGCAAGAGTCTGGGGTGTATACACTCAATCCACGATTGAACAAACAACAAGCACCCTGAAGGTTACCTTACCCCCAAGGTAACCCAAGACAGTTTCACCAACCCTTAACATATTATCCAAGTGGAACTCCACCACAACCAATTAGGCAATATCAATAGTGGAAACACCCATAATCATGGAGAATGCCACCACCAAGGCAATAGTATTCTTATCGGTAACCTAACCTGTATGGATATTACATGCAACAGCCAATCTCCCCACATGACTCTACTGGTCACATCACTCCTCAACCTCACTATCAAGCTCGTGAGTATTATGGGACTCCCTCTTCTAGGGGTGATATTCTGTAAGCATATCATCCTTCTCATTCAGTTGTATCTCTTCCAATAATAGCTCCACTACCACCTGCTTCAACTATGTAGGGTGAAATCCCTACCTAGCCACAACAATGTAATGCCACAAGGGCTATTAAGTCTCAACCTACTATTGGTTCCAACAACCACATGAAGAAAAGACCTTTCTTTAGAACCAATAGACCAACCAAGCCCTTGAAATCACAAGTGGATGATTCCTTAGATGCCTCAATATCAATCAAAACTTCGGAGCCTTCTTCAACTCAACCACCGCACTCAATGCATAAGGTCGTGCTAACACATGTCGTCGCTGATTGGATCAAATCTAGTCACCTTCCCAAGAAATTCTCTAATCCTGGGAGTTCTCTAATATACTTACAAATCACTAGAAATGTGTCATGCAAGGCTCGTTTGGATTCAGGTTCCAGTGTCAACTTGATTTCTCAAGAAATGTACATGGCTTAGAACTGACCTCTATTGAAAAAGAGCAACATTTGTCTAGAGTTGGCTAACCAGTCCATCACTATCCCATTGGGAGTGGTATAAGACATTGTTACCACTATTTGTGGGTGGTCATATCTAGCTAACTTCCTAGTGATTTAGGTGAACAATGGTAAGGGGGACTTCTCAATCATAATGGAAAGAGCATGGCTAAGCACCATCAATGCATGCCTAGGAATCCACAATCTTTCCCTAGAAATATCAAAGAAAAATACATTCAGAAAGGTTGAGAAGAAGAAAGTTCTGTACATCACATATAGTGACATAGGGTGTAATTGCATGTAGAGGTCATGGTTTGTACAAAGTTTAACATTGCCTAGCTACATGCAATCAGTGTGCACAAGTGATCAATATACAAAGATGCCTGTATGCAGTAGCCACACAATAGAAAGACACCTAGTGGCTAACAGCTAATCAAGAAAGTAATTCACTCATATGCATGGAACCAACTAAGGGTTTGACTTATGCTTACATCAATAGCATAGATGCATTAGAGCAAGTCCACCGCCAACTTCCATGTCTTAACCTTGAAAATATCAAATGGGCGAAGTTGGAAATCATTGAGAAATTTAAGTAGGAGTCCCTCAAGCTGAAACCATTGCCCACTAGTATTGAACACACATTCCTTAAAAATAGAAAATCAGTAATTATCAACGCTAAGCTTGCTCGTCAATAGAAAGAATCATATCCCAAATTAACTGGAATAGATCCTAGGATATGCCAACATAGGATTTACAATGACCCCTCCATGAAGCCTTGAAGACAACTGCAGAGGTGTTCAAACCCAAAGCTGAAGCAAGTAGTCAAGGAAGAAATCAAACAACTTCTCAAGGCTAGGTTCATATATCCCATTGCTGATAGCAAATGGGTTAGCCCCTTAGTTATTATGCCTAAAAAGGGAGGTAAATGGAGGGTGTGCATAGATTTCAAGCTGCTGAATATGACAACATTCAAAGATAACTTTCTGTTGCCATTTGTTGACCAAGTCTTAGACACCATCGTAGGGCATCACTACTATAGTTTTCTGGATGGATATAGTGGATATAATCAAATACAAATAGCCATAGAAGACCAAGCTAAGACTACGTTCACCAGCACTTGGGGAACGCTTGCATACAAACCAATGTTGTTTGGCTTGTGCAATGCCCTTGCAACATTTCAATGACTAGTTCTAAGCATCTTCCAATAGTAGATAGGAAATGGTGTAGAAGTCTTTATGGATGATTTCTCCACCTATGGAACAAACTTTGATCAAGCCTTGGACTAGTTAGAGCAAGTGTTAAAAAGATGTGTAGAAACCAATTTGAGGCTCAATTGGCAGAAAATCCATTTGATGGTCTAAGAGGGCATAGTACTAGGGCACAAAGTATCACACACAGGGATAGAGGTAGACCCCAAGAAAATCAAAGTTATCTAAGGAATTACCATCAACCAAAAAATGTTAAAGATATTTGATCATTCCTTGGACATACTAGCTACTATAGGAGATTTATTGAGAACTTTTCAAAGGTTGCCAAACCATTGGTGGAATTAATGAAAAAGGATGTACCTTTCGAGTGGACCAGGGAATGTGAATTAGCTTTTTAAACTATGAAACAGAAGCTAGTAGAAACACCCATTCTATAAGCTCTTGACTAGTCCAAACCATTCTATATCATGATTGATGCATCCAACTATGCCTTAGGAGCCGTACTTACATAGTTAGATGACCAGAAGCATCCCTATTACATCCATTGTGCAAGTAGAAGTATCGCTAGTGCATAACTTAACTACACTACCACAAAGAAAGAATTAATGGCTATAGTGTTTGTACTAGAAAAGTTTAGACACTATGTATTGGGATATAAAGTATATATACATAAAGATCATATTGCAATAAGGTTCCTCATGAATAAGCCAATGTTAAGCCCTCATATCATATGATGGCTTGTAATCTTACAAGAGTTCGATCTTACAATGATTGATCATAAAGGCACCGAGAATATAGTTCTTGATCATTTATATCAGTTGCGATGGGACAACAAAGAGGACGAGTATCCAATTTCTGATTATTTTCCTGATGAATTCCTCTATGCTGGTGTAGTGAATAATCAATCACCCATGGAGACAAACTGGTATAATAGCATTCTTACCTATCTCCTCACCCAACAAATACCACAAGAGTTAAACCTTAAGAAGAAACAATAGTTTCTTCACAAAGCTAAGTACTTTATGGAAATCAATGAGCAACTTTACAAAGTGTGTTCTGATGGCTTGGTTCGATGGTGTGTTCTAGATATAGATCAACTGCAAGTTCTCCAAGATGCTCATGAGGGTCCTTGTGGGGGTCATTACACTGGGAGACGAACGACCATCAAGATCTTGCTTGCAAGATATTATTGGCCTACATTATTTCAAGATGCCGATCAATTTGCCTAATTTTGTGAGTGTTGTCAACATGATGGAGGAATGACTGCTAGAATGGAGGATCTGCAATAATGGATCTAACTGTTAGAATCCTTTAACATTTGGGGAATTGATTTTATGGGGCTAATTACACCAATGTCCAATGGAAAAACCTATATCATTGTTGTTGTTGATTACCTAACTAAATGGGCAAAAGAAGCTACTGTTAAGGATTGTGCATCATCTACAGCTGCACAATTTTTTCAACAACAAATCATAAATAGGTTTGGTATGCCTTGTGCACTTATTTCAGACAATGGTACCCACTTCACAGGTGCAATTTTTTGGAAATTAATGCAACACTTAGGGGTTGAGCATAAATTGACTACACCATACCACCCCCAAGTAAATGGTCAAGTAGAAGTCACCAACAGGGAGATTAGAAAGATATTGACAAGAATTGTTAGCAAGTTTAGGCAAGACTAGAGCACTAAACTAAATGATGCTCTTTGGGCATACTGCTCTACATGGAAACTCCCTACATGCTACTCTCCCTATGAGTTAGTGTATGATAAATTACCAATGCTTCCCATTCAAACTAAGCTCTGTACACTATCCATGGCATGTGACCTCAACCTTGACCTTGATCTAGCATAGAAACAATGGTTAGTAATCCTTAACTTACTAGATGAAAACTGATTAGCTGCCCTGTCATCTAACGAGTTGCACAAGGCATTCAATAAACAACATCATGACCTAAGGATTAGGAAAGTTAAATATCAATCGAGAGATAATGTTCTCTACTGGAATCCCACACATGTGCCACAACGTACTAAATTTCAAACACTGTGAGAAGGACCTTATATTATTTATGCAACTTTTCCTTTGGGAGCCATGACAATATACAAAATTGAGAGCCTAGATAAGAAAGTATTGGTCAACATACAAAAAACCAAACCTTTCCATGAGCTAAGGACAACTAGTACACATGCTACCTCTGTTGATGGATAACCTTGCTCACTATTTTGGATCTCCTCCTTCCAACTTAGTTGTGGGGGAGATGGCCAACTATGCTAACCGTTTCAGGCCCTCAATTCTTTTGGAATTTTTGTTTTACACATTTTTCCAACTTTTCTTATTTTTGTTTTACACTATCATTTATGTTTTTACCATTTCTTTGTTTGATTGATTTACTTTTATTCGTCATCCAATAAGTGCTCATGATGGTGGATTGCATTATATCATATTGATTGCTAATGTTTGGTTTTTACCTTTGAATTATGATGTTGATATTAAGGTATGGTTCTTTTGGTAAAACAAGCAATGAGTCCACATGGTCCACTCATCCATACAACTCTATGGTCTCCTTTGGCTTGGAACTATACAGTCCCCCTTTTCTAAGTAAATTTATTAATGAATTGGTGGTTAGGTACTTTTCAAACCAAGGAAAGACTCAAAGGATAAAAAGGATGTGACTTCAAGCGAATTTGATGCATTTTTTTTGGCCATTCTCTTGGGGTGCTTGGATGCTTATTTCTTGGATTTTCTACCATTCTAACATTATTCAAAAATTAGGAAGCCAAGTGAATAAAAATAAGTCTTTGCATGGTGTGGTTCTCAGAAAAAAAGAATAAGAAAGGATAAAAGTGAGAATTCAAAGGCCACCCCTTAGACATAATAAAGTAATATGGCTAACAAGCATTGGTTATGAAACTGGAAAGACATGTTACCCATGCCTAAAGGTTTCATCTAACTAAGGGCCTTTCTCACTTCCTGCTTCTTCATCTTGCTCTCCTCAGGATGGTGGTCACTCTTTGTGAAAGCATTCTTGTTACTTCAAGAGGATGGATTGGCTATGTGTATTGATGCGAGGTCACTGAATGTGGTTGGTTTGAGTCTGGATTTGGGATGAAGTTCTACTCAGTCATCTTAACCATGAAATACACAAGGGGATTTACACAACCTTGTTCTTGGGATTTCATTCCATTCTCTCCTCTCCATCTTTCTTCCCATTTTCCACCTCATTGCCAATTTTATCATTAGTCCATTCTAGGTTGATGCATTTTTTTCTTTGGTGAATTCTTGTGGGTAAGTTTTTAACTCTTGCTTCCAAATGACATTCCTAGAGCCTACAAACTCTTTGGTTTGTGGGTTTGTTAGGGCATAAAAGGCATGAGCCTACTTTGGGGAGGACCCACTGGCATTCCTTTTTTGGTGCAATTTTTAAGTTCTTTTTCTTAAATATTTCATAAAATCAATCATCTCTTGTTTCATCCCCATCCATAACATCCATTTTATTGGTGTTGTCGTTGTTATTTTTTTCCATCTTTCTTGTTCCTCATATTTTTCCATCTTATAGCTACCAGAGGTTTGCTCTTAGTTGTGGAGGCCTTGGCATAAATTTTTCAATTTTCTCCATTTTAATATTCACCTAAACCCTACACCTTAGGTAGTCACCTGTGATAAATCTCTGAACCAGTTTTTTCCATAACCACAACTCAGCAAATGCGCTTCATATTAAGGCAAGGTGTTAACAGCATTTTGGTTTATCTATCCTTGCTCATTTGTGACTATGTTGTGTGTGCAAATGACGATCATACAAACAATGGAATAGGTTTGGAGGAAGCACTTAGGATAGATTGGAACTGGAGCATTTACGAAAGGAGAAAGTTTGGTGGCATGGCTATGGATAAACAATGGAAGGTGCAATCTTAGCATTGGCGACAACACGCTTCATTTTCTTTCTCTCTCTTTCTCTACAAGCTTCCAAATAAAGGCTTGGATGTCATTGATGTATGAGTGTTCACCACAATGGTCATGAACACTAATGTTGTAATATACTTAATGATCCGTTCATTGGGCACGTTGGGTCTGTCATCCCATTCCACCATTAGTTTTCAGTTAGTCAATAATCCCATACCTTCCCAATATTTTGTAAAGAACTTGTTTCTTTTCTTCTATACTCAAGGACAAGTTTTCATTCAGTTGTCGGGGTATGATGAGAGTAGTTACTCTAATTATTAGAGTGGTTACTCTAGAAGTTATTCTAATTATTATAGTTGTTACTTTAGCAGTTACTTTAGTAGTTACTCTAATTATTAGAGTGGTTACTCTAGCAATTATTCTAATTATTAGAGTGGTTACTCTAGCAATTACTTTAGCAGCTATTCTAATTATTAGAGTGGTTACTCTAATTATTAGAGTAGTTTCTCCCAAGTCTATAAATATAGTACCCAAGCACACAATTGTGAGGAGGTCTTTCAGCAAAAAAGTTGCGAAACTCTTGTAGTTTGTTTGAAAGTTAGAGTATTTTCCAAGTGCTTACAATAGGAGGTCTAAGTGTGGATGGATCTTTATTTAAGCATTGATGTACCTGAGCACACCATTGTGTTGGCAATAAAGATGAGCTCTTTGATTCATCCTTGCAGCACTTGAGATTTATTTTCTTATGCATTTCTTTTATTTTATGTTCTTATGCATTTATTTTATGCACTTTACATTTATGTTATTAGCGTAGCAATTCATTTTGATCAATTAAGAAAATCATTAAATTACACAAGCATGACCCCTTCGAGCATACATGTGACACTTGGTAGCTCAGAAATGACTAGCGTTTGAAAGCCCAGCAGTGTNAAGTGATTGAACTTGGTTTGAAACCCTAATAGACAAGTATGATGGTCATTCTAATCATGTATAACATGCAAAACCTACTATGACCATGGTAAGATACCTCACATCATAATTCTCTAATCCTTCTTATTCCATTTCACAGCACTAGCATGTTATAATTATGAATTGTATAGTCTTATATAGCATTGTATAGAATTTTAACCACTATTGTTGTGCATGTTGGAACAAGAACATGATTCACATTTAAATTCTAAGATGCTCATGAAGNAGATACCCACGAATACTTGTAGAAGTGATTATACAAGGGCATTATGAACATGGGTCTACTTTAGGGAGGAGCCACTTGTATAACTATTGGGAATCATGATCAATAACAAATCTCACACTTTCTAGAGCATTATGATTAACTTCATTAGCCTTATGCATTATTATGAAACACAGTTCTCCTTACTTTTTGTTTAATTTAAAATTGAATTTTCATGGTTTTCTTCTAATACCTTTCATTTATTATCAATGATGAGCAACGAGGTACCTCTATGCCCAACCATACGAATCACAAGCATTCATGCATAATCCGATTGAATTTCGTGGATGGGACTAGTTGTGGCATCTAGATCGTTATGCTTTGATCACAGCTCATTGTCTTCCCACTTGGACTAGTGGTAGCTTTGTCATGTATGGTTTAGTCTAGAGTGAGACATATGATTTTTATTGTTTTATATTTTATTATTCTAAGATTAACAATAGGTTGAAACTCAATTTATAATCAACTCAACTAATCTAATTGCTAATTAATAATCAACTACCCTAACATAAGTATCCAATCCCACTTCTCGTGGACATCCTGAACACATATATTGTTGTTGGGTTCCAAATGTTAAGCATTGTTGGGATTACCAAGAGTCATACGCATGCTCAAAGTAATCGTACTTATGTGCTTAATTAATTAACATGCATGAAAATGTAAATATTAACTAAGTACATGAAAAGTAAATCTAATCTAAGTCAAAGTGTTGCAATGAATAAGAATCAATCTTTATTTTATTGCTACTCATGGAATATGTCTAGGTATATTTCCAGTTGAATAAGACTTCATACAACTGACTCAAATCCACTTTGTGGGCACTCATTGATTGTTCTCTAAGATTACAAAATAAAACTACAAGAATTTGGCTACTCTATTGACAAAACTATGAAAAACTAATGCAAAACTATTTCAAAACTGCCTCAAAATGGGAGCCCAGGCACTATATTTATAGGCTAGAGTATATAGCCTGATGTCGGATAACCAACATCATGGCCAGTCCTCAATGTTGCATACCCTAAGTTAGAGCAGATAGAAAACAATGATTCATCATATGTTAAGGCTTTGATGTCAAGGCTCTGATGTCAAGGCAAGGTAAATCATGATTCATCGTACCCCCATAATTGAATGAAGACTCGTCCTTAAGTTAAACAAAATGAGGAACATGTTCCTTATAAAATATTTGGAAGGTATAGGATTATTAACTAATATGCAAACTATTGACTAACTTTGAGTGCTGCATTACAGAATTTTATTCAAGTGGATGCATACAAAATGATAGAGTGACAAAAAGACTAGACAAACACTGAAGATTACAAAATTTGTAGAGGTCCTTAAAAATTCATTGAAGATGATTCTTCTTGTTGTCACTAGAAGTGGTAAACTTTTAACCTTGATTGTTATGTTAGTGCTTCTTTGGTTATGTAGAACATTCTTGAAGCGTGGACTGAAATTTCTTCTCATTTCCCCATGAATCTAGCAAACATGTGAAGCTTGAGCTACTATCTTGTATGTGCTATGATGTGTCCATGGTCATATCCTATGTTATCCCTCTCTTGGCTTCGTTTTCATGCATGGAAAAAGACATTCTTCCTTAGATGTTTCTTTTAGCATCACTTGTAGTCACCAAAGGATCAACATTAGCTATGGTAAATTTTCCTTAATAGTTAATCCTTTTGGATCCCTTAGTTTTCATTTAAGCACAAGGTGATTACAACATACTCTATCCAAGGCTATGAGGTAACTACAATCATTAAGTTGCTCACATTATTTTGATCAATTACTATTAGTTACCATGATGTTTGAAGATAGGATATTATAAAAATTTTAAAAATTTTAAAGCAGGCATCCCTAGCCCCCATGACCAATAAGCGTAACTCTATAAGCACATAGGTGTTTGAATAATTGCAAATAGAAAAGCATTAATGTATATGGAAATAGAAAATTAGGAAAAATTAATGAAACAGATGAGTAGTCCCAACATCATGCATAAATTCAAAGAAACCATCATTGATGTTCTAGAAGATGTGAAGGTTTGTTCAAAGCCATGATCAACAAAAGTTATGCAAATGGGTCCTTCCAAAAGTAGGCTCTTGCCATAATGCCCTTACATAACCACTTCTATAGATGTTTGTGGACATCCAAGAAGTTAAATTTAGACCATGCCTTTGTTCCAAACAACACACAATTACCATTGTTAGGATGTTTCACTATACTACACAAAACCAAAAGGCTTATAATCACATGCAACGATTAATGAAATGTGAAGGGATTGCAGAGATTGGGATGTAACGTACTTGACCATGTCCACAATAGGCTCTTGTGACAAGTGTGATTAAAATGATTAACATACCTATCCGTCCAAGTTTAGACCAAGTCCATACCATGAACAGTGACCTCGCATTGATGTGTTTCTTCTTGCCTACCACCATGAGTCCATAACCACCACAAAGAATAATCATCACTCCAAAAAGAGAAGAAAAGAGAAGAAGGAAGGAAGGGCCTTAGTTAGAGGGACACCTTCAAGAATGGGTAACATGTCTTTCCAGCCCCATAACCAATGCTTGTAGCCCATTATTGTGTCTAAGGGGTTTCTTTGAATTCCCATCATTGATTTTTCTTTTTCTTCTTCTCTTTTTTTTGTTATTTATTTATTTATTTATTTATTTTGTATGGGAATCACACCATGCAAAGACAGAGCTTCCTTTTTATTAGTCGATGAGGGAGTGATGATACATTCCAAGAGGAGTCATAAACCGCATGAAGGAAGTCAAGAAGAGATCCCAAAAAGTCCCCTTAAGGTTACACCCTTTTCCATTTCCACTTGGTCATTTCCTCTTTCTTCAAGATACAATGATCATTGATTAATTTTGGTTTCATAAAAGAAGAACTAAATTATTTCCATAAAAAAGACCTTTTATTCAAACAACTAGAGGGATGGATAAGATTGTCTCATTGCTTTACACAATTACTTACCCAATCATCTTGATAGCATAGCACAAAAAACCCATCAAAGAGCATTGACTTTTGCATCATGACTTAGCAATTTTATTAATAAAAACATAAAATACATTCATAAAACATAAAGAGAATGACTCAAGAAAAGAGAAAAATATAAAGAAAAGAAAAATATTAAGAAATAAAAAACATATGAAGAATAAGAAAATTCCAAAACTAATAAGTAAGTTAGTTACTTCCATCCATCTTTGAGATAGTTTTATATTCTCATTTTCAAGCCACTTGATGTCTTTTGGTTTAGTGGCTACTATGTAGGTTGGCTTTTGCTCACACAAACTTGCTCTTGAGCTTTATGGTGGGTTAGTATAAGGGTTGTACTAATATTTTGAACTTCCAACCTACAAATGCACCCTTTATCATTATTGGTAATGCATGGATTCTTCTATCTCTCCACAATGATAAATTTATCGTTTATGTCTTATGTTGGAGCGGTGATGGTTATTGGATTTTGTGTATGATTAGGAGACATCATTTTTGTGAGGAAGGTAGTTGCATCATATTGGCCTTGTGCTATTTCAGGTGATGTAGTAGTTCCATAAGTGTTTTTTTTTGACTTACGACCTTTCCTCCAGAAGGAACATTTCTAAGTCTTTGGTTGAGATCTACTAGCATTATCATTTACATGTATGTTCGTAGCACAAGTAGCATTCTCTCATTGATGTTATGATGCTGAACCTTCTTGTGTTGTTGGAGGTTACATATGGTGGAGATGAGTATGAGAATATTAAGGATATGATGTAGGGTGAGAGGTGTGAGGTGGTGATCTCGGATAAGATGTTGCAAGATAATGATATTCAAAAGAGTGGTAGTAGTGATTTGAGGTAGAAGAAGTAGAACTAGTTGGCAAAGCATGGTGTTGAACATAATATTTGTGTGGGTTTGGTTGCTAAGAAGGATATGGTTGGTTTGGTGGTGACCTCCCCCACAATTGTGGTTTTTGCCACTGCAATTGATGTCCATGTTGAGGCTGGTAATAAGTCTACCCAAGATAGTCTAGTTGGTTTTGGAGTTGTGTAAAATTACTGCATGGAAGAGGAAATATCTTGGGCATGTACTTCCGTACAAACTTTTGATTTAATGCACCAGCCCAATACTCTTGTAGATGCAACAAGACTAGGCAATGGCCTTTTGGATGGTCATATAGGCAAATGTCACATCCATCATCCTCTTCAATGGTTGAGTCTATAGCCTCTTCTTCTATGGCCATTTCCCCTTCTTACCAAAAAGAGTTCCTAGTTGTTTCTTGGTTCTTTTCTCTCCTTTTGTTATGATCAATTTATTTATTTTGTGCTACTCTCTCCTTTATGATTTCTAAGAAAGTTTTACCTTTCTCATTTATTGATTCTAACATCTTATCCAACTTTTCTTTAATCTCAATGATCAAATTTTTTATTGGCAAGGTCTGTTGTAAAATCACCTCATCGAGAGCTACCTCTTTTTCCTTATCATAGATATGGATGCTTTTCTTTTGTAGAGTTGGGTCCCAATTATTTTCCTCTACATTCTCTTATCTACATAGCTCTCCTTCTTCTTTCACCACACACTTGATTAACTCTTTAATCTAATGGGTTCATAGCTAATATAATTAACCTGGAGCATACATCCCAAGGGTCTCCCTTGTTTCATTACAAAGCCCATCTATGATGTGGAAAATTTGCCTTTCCTGCAAGAAATCATGACCTGGGAATTTATGTAGTAGTGAATAGTATCTAGCCAAGGCCACATCCAAGGGTTCATGATTTTCTTACTTCCACTTTTGGATTTATCTCCTTAGGTTGGACACCCTCACATAGGTTTGGTATTTTTCATTGAAAAGTTCTAGCATTGTGGACCATTGGCAAATAGAACTTGGTTGCAACGATTGATACCACACTTCAGCTTCATCGATTAGTGTCCTAGGAAAGATCTTAAGATTTTTCCACCCACTTTCAATGTTGTATAAGGCACAGGTATCATGGAAGGCTTGTAGATGATGTTGTGGATTAGAATCATAGCCTCCCATGAACTTAGGGATATTATTAATATTAAGCCTAGGTAGGAAACTTTCCTTGTGATGTTTTTGAGGTATCTTAACTACTTCCGTGATCTTCATCAAGCTCTTAGTGGCCAACAAGGGTTCATCATCATCAAACATGTTGTGATGAAAATTTGTATTTCTATTTGTTTGATTGTGATGATCTTATCTATGCTCATTGTGATGTCTCTAATTTTTCCCTTGGGTTCAATTTCTATCTTTGTCTTGTCTCTATAGTGGAGCTCTATCTCTATACCTACATTCATCTTTGTCAGAACTAGTTGTTGAAGAGGAAGAGGAAGATGAGGGACTAGAAGAATTGCCATGGTTTTTATAGTTCTCCCCATGGTCCCTTGATTTATCTTTTCTAAGTTTAGAGGAGGTCCTAAGCCTTGAGGTCCTCCTTGTTCTAGGACATCCTCCATCTCCTCTAGGATTGTCTACACCAGTTGAATGTAGTCTTTGGATGTCATAAGGGTCTAAATGAGCATAGGAAACACCTGTTTGAGGTTGTTCACTCCAATTTTCTTCAGTATATATCTTATCATTTCTCTTGCAAGCATTCTCATCATATGATGCATTATAGATCCTATGTGAGGAAGACATGGTTTTGTCTAATAATGTGTGTGATTTAAAATATTTATATTTTTTTAATAGATAGATCATTAGTACCTTTACAATGATTGTGTATAATATAACTAATCTAGATAACTAGCACCATCCCCAACAAGGTAGCAAGGTATGCCAATGATGAGTAGCAAGGTACGCCTACACCCAACCATATGAATCACAAGCGTTTATACATGCTTTGGTTGAATTCTGTGGATGGGACTAGTTGTGGCATCTAGATCATTTTGCTTTGATCATAATTTGTTGTCTCTCCACTTAGACTAGTGGTAGCTTTGTCACATATGGTTTAGTCTAGAGTGAGGCATATAATTTTTATTATTTTATATTTGATTGTTCTAATATTAACAATAGGTTGAGACTCCATTTATAATCAATTTAACTAATCCAATTGCTAATTTATAATCAACTACCCTAACATAAGTATCCAATCCCACTTCCCATGCACATCCTAAACACATATAACACTGTTGGGTTCCAAACATTTAGTGTTGCTGGGACTACCAAGAGTCATACGCATGCTCGAAGCAATCGTACTTATGTGCTTAATTAATTAACATGCATGAAATGAAAATATTAACTAAGTGCATGAAAAGTAAATTGCATGGAAAGTAAATTTAATCTAAGTCAAAGTGTTGTAATGAATATGAATTAATCTCGATCTTATTACCACTCATGGAATATGTCTAGGTACATTGTCAGTAAAATAAGACTTCATACAACTGACTCAGATCCACTCTATGGGCACTCACTGACTATTCTCTAAGATTACAGAATAAAACTGCAAGAATTCGGCTACTCTATTGACAAAACTATGAAAAAATAATGCAAAACTATTTCAAAACTACCTCAAAATGGGAGACTAGGTGCTATATTTATAGGCCAGAGTATATACCCCAACGTCGAATACCCAACATTGTAGCCAGGCCTCGACATCACATACCTGATGTTAAAGTAGACATAAAACAGCAATTCATCACATGTCAAGGCTAGGAAAATCATGACTTATCAATCAACTTTGAGTTAACAATATTTATCTTTTATGATTTCAACTATTTCAAGCATCAATGGAATCTACACTCTAGCCTAGAAACCCTTAAGAAGTTATAGGATCCATTAGATGCATAAAAATGACAAAATTTTAGGCTAAAATGCTAAGGAAAATGCATATCACATATACTGCAATCCTTGTGATATTACAAAAAAAAAAAAAAACACTAAATACTCAACATCCCTTCTCATTTCTCTCATAATTTGCTCAAAACACAAAAGGTGTTCTTTTCGTTTTCAACTTCCAAAGCCTTTCTAGGATCATAGCTTTCTATCCAAGTGTTCATTTGAATTTGTTTAAAAAACCTATGAGCTCTTAGAATTAAGCTCTTCATCATGGAAGCCACAAAGACATGAGCTAAAAAAATTTTCTAATTCCATTCTTGAAAGTTTTAGATAACCTTTAAAATAATTAATAAAATGATCTTTTAGTTGCTTTAGGGCCTTAGAAATATAAAAATCACAATCACCTTACACCATAAATGTCATATTTTTCAAAATTTTGGTCCAACCAAGGGATCAATAAGGGTTTGAATCATCATAAATAAATCTCAAAAACTAATAATTACCCCTTGGGAAATTAAAGATGGCATCAAAATGTGTTCCTAAGGCCAATAAACCTTTAGACTAGAGAGAGAAGATGCCAAGGGATGGATCTACACAAGGATGAGACTAGTTGTAGTAATCTTAGGCTAAGGGACAAGGATGAGACTAGTTGTAGTAATCTTAGGCTAGGGGACAAGGATAAGAAGAGTAGTAGGTACACTTAGTGCACCAGCCAATACTTCAAACTCAATAATCTATCCAAGAAGAGGTACCAACACCATCTATTACTACACCAGCAACACAAGTGATACTTCCTAAGAAATGTATTAGAGTAATCAATGATAAGGTAGTTGTGGCCAATGTACTTACTAAGCTAAACTTCAAACCCTTCGTAGAGTTCACTCCACAAGAGATGAGAATGTACCTACAAACCTCTTTACTATTACCCATCTTATTTACCAATGGCAAGTGGTTTTTAGATAAGACCTATATGTTTTGAAACAATTAGGTAGCTAAAGCTACTCTAAAGATAGGAGATATCTTTATCTCCTATCATTGAAGCCATTGTATCTACACTTGGGATCCTAAATAATGAGGCATTTAGCGGAAATTCTATATCTCTATGTAACCAAGGATGCATGAAATTATTTATGTGCATTCAAATCTATAGTTTGGGATTGTTTTAGTGATTTGTGATACACCATTGGTAGTGCCTCATCTCGTGCACTAGCTAACCTCATACATTACCTCACATGGTGTGCTACCTCTTCTTGTGTACTACCTCATAGGGTACATTGCCTTCCCTAATGTGTTACCTCACTTGGTGTGCTACCTCATGTAGTGCACTTCCTTACCTCATACACTACCTCACCACTTTTGTTACAAATCAATACCTTAAAAAAAACTTAAAAGAGAATTAATTTTTAACAATTTTCTTTTGCATTTTTTGGTAAGAGCTTCTCTTCCTTTCTTGGATTAGGATGTTATTTCTTTTTCTTTGTATTTTTGAGTCATCACTTAATCATGTAGCTAGACTCTGTTGAAGTGTTGCTATGCTTTCATAACTCAAAACCATTTGATTAACACAGATNCATGCCATAATCTCTTATGGGATAAGTATAACACTAATACACAAAGCAATAAAATCTTTGTAGTTACACCCTTAATGGCCCAACATCATTTTGTACAAGTATGATCTTCTCAAGCAAGGTGAAATTATCATAANACTTATCCCATAAGAGATTATGGCATGGTTTGCATGTGTGTTTAATTTCTACCTTGCACTTGTTTTGCAAGAAATTTCAAGTTTTAATTATTTTTGAATTATTTATATTTATAAAATACACAAAAATTATAAAACTATCATTTCCCTACTATGGCAACATAGGTTTCGTCCTTTATATCATATATATTATAGCATTCTTATTTATTGAATGCAACAATATACACACGTAAACTTTGTAATTCACATTTCTATCATCTTCAATGTTTATGATTGATTCGTTATGCATACCATTGATAGACCTCTTATGATCTCAACTAAGGGAGACCCTATCATTGACATCATTATTGAGGAATGAATCTAAGAATTTTTTGTTTTATTTTTACATTTACAATTTTCCTTTTCTTAGTTCTTGATTTAGTAGAAATTAAAGAACTAAAGCAATCATAGTTGAATTGAACAAGAAAAATAAATTGTAGAAAAATCCTTAATTGATTCAAAATACTTTTAAAACATGGTGAATAAAGCAGCACCTCCTATTGTAGTGAAATTTCATCAAGGCAAACTAGGGTGATGAGGTGATGTACATGGAAAATTTTGCAAAGAATATAGAATAGCTACACCTACTACTTGAGAAGGATTTGTCCAATCAAGGATTTATTGAGGATTTGGTGGATTACATATTCATGGTACCTCAACAATTAGAGTATCTTACTCATAAGAAGTAAGAGCTTCATGATATGATTATGGAGCAAGAGCATCAGTGCATACATGCTCAGAAGTAGGTAGGACCTTCTCCTAGAGACTTGCATTGCTACAACATGAATGATTCTAGGAGAAGAAGGTGTATACATCTTTGTTGATGTGGTCTAAGCTACACTTGTAGTAACTCAAAGTAGTCCATCATTTTTCATTTATTTCTCCTTAATTTGAATAAAAGTGTTGATAGTTTGGATGAGCCATTGTTTCCATGAATCTACTAGTGTCAAATTCATAAAGTAGTTTGCATCCCAACTAAAAGTATTAAGGAGAGAAAAATCAAAAAGGTTGATATGATCAACATTTTTACATTCAATGAGTAGTTGAATGATGATCCATAGCTTCATGTTTAAGCATTTTTCATTATTTGTGAGAAACAATGTTTGAACAATGAGTGGCAAAAATTTCATCATTTTTTTCCACATACTCACATGGTATCAAGTTCTTTCATCTAAAGCTATCTCCTCTTAGGTAGAAATGTTAAGAAATTTTAATGCCAGGTTCAATCTTATGATTGAGTTATAAATGTTATAAAGAAGATAATAGGATGGAAGCAAGATATTAATGAATCAGTGGATGTAGCCATAAAATGGTACAATTCCATGTTCAATCGGTGTCCAAACCATGGGTTCAAAAAACGTGACCAATTAATGTACCTAGTAGAAGGGCTACAATATGTATGATATGATTAATTTCTAACAAAGATCAGTGGCTCCAATTGTGATTATGTTAGATTTTTCAACTAAATTAGAAGGTGAATGACATAAGCATGTTACTATAAAGGAAGTTTACATAAATCCCCAATGTTAAAAGGACATGATAAATGTTGAATGTAAGATTCAACTTTCTGATGTTGTTAAAGTCCTTACGCAAGAGATCATGAAAACTAAGAATACTTTAGCAAACATTGCCTATGTTGTTGACAAGGTTTTAGATGTATTAAATCAAAAGATGACTCAGTTCTTAAGGATTTGGTTAATAAAGTTGTTAAAGTAGCTGTGAAAGTAGTTACACCACAGGGTAAGATTGGTGAAAGTAAAGAAAAAAAAAGGATAAGAGGCGTTACCTTGATTGGGTGTCTTATCCTTATAATTTATTTCTTTTACCTCAATAACAACATCAACAATGAATGGAATCTAATTATTGAAACTTGGAACCTTAGAGTGTGCCCTCTATAATGCCTCAAGCTTCATCATGCCATCCTTCTTCCTACCAAGAAACTCCACAAGTTATGGATCAAGTACCTCAAGTAGTGTTCCATCAATATGAACCATATCCATCATAAATATTTTAATAGTTTGTGGTCTAGCAGTGTCCATCATGATCTTCTATACCATTACAAGGAAAAATTTTAAATTAGCCACAGTAGAAACAAGCCCAATTCTTTAATGCAATGTCCTACCTTGATTTTCCATCATCATATAGTATTGAATAGTATCAAAATAATTATATACCTCTTACGATGAGAAAGTTATCACCTCACAAAAAAAAGTATTTTTTCAAAAGAAACAAGAGCATCAATTTTAGTAAGGATTCATTCTCATCCTTTACTTCATCATTAATTTTAAAAGATTACAACCAAGGGGATCCTAGTCTTTAAGCACCAAAGAAATAAATTTTCTACTTCTTCTTCAAATAAAGATAAAGTAAAAACATCCATAAGTGTAAGAAAGAAAACTTCATATTCAAAATTTAATCATCAAGGACAACATCTTAGATTCTACAAAGAATCTCAATCAACTCCTCAATCATTTGGTGATGTTGATTAAAAAGAATGTTGTTAGATGTTAATCTTAAAATTAGTTATGAGGGAAAAGACCTCCATGTAATGGCTTCAATGGTAGAGTATGTTTTCTTTATTTCTTTGTTCATGTGCTTTAATTCTAGCTAGTGTGTGTATTTTTTTATTTGCATACTTTTTTAAACTAACAATATATCTTTCTTTGATGTATTTTTTCTTTTGATCTTGTATGCATTTTTTAGCATATGGATCTATTAATTTTGATTTTTTATTTTTAGATGTGATTTTTTTTAATTTTATTTTTTAAATATTAATTATTAATGAATTTTAATTTTTATATTCTTTTAGGTGCATTTTGTGTGTTCATGGAAAATCAATTAATATGCTTGATAAATGCTTATTCTTAGAGCCAAATGGTGGATGGTTAAGATTATAAATGCAATGATGATGCGAGAGTGTTAAATGGGTCTAATGTGGAACTTTGGTTGATGGAATGCACATAGAATGCAAATTTATCCATCCAATTTTCTTCTACCATTATCAATGAATCAAACATATATTCATTAAGAAGCTGGGTCATATGCCACAAATGGGGAAGTTACTGCTATTGGATTCATGGAAGGATCTCATTGGCCTAGACTTTAAGGTATGTGCTCTACAAGCCTGGTTGAGTGCTTGGTTGTAGTCTAAAAAAGGATGTACAATTAAGGGATCCTATGACTATTGTAATGGATCTTGATCGATGGGGTTGGAACATGTGTTTGTGGTTGCCTACCTAACCATAGTGGTCAAAGAAGGTTCATGATTTCATGAACCTATTCTAGTCACATTGAACTCATGGGTATGTTGCTTAATTCATCAAATGCATGTCAAGAGCTCCATGTAATAACATAGAATTCTAAGCATCTCCAAAGGGTTGATTTTTCAAAAGTAATGATCATGACGTCAAACTTGATAACTTAGGATATCCAATGCTTAACTTGTAATTTCTGATTTTGAAGGACATATTTGGACTACTTCCAAGGTTTTATTCGAGGAGCGCTTTCACGATGAATTTTCGTTGTTTTCAAATGATGTTGGAATAATGTTTTTTTTGCGGTGCTAGTGAAATGGTTTTTAATCATCAAGGAAAACCATCTAAAGCTTTATTACAGATCATACAACCTTTAGTGTTTCACTTTTAATTAAAAATCATGGTAGCATGTTGCAAGGAGGGATAAATTTTACAAGCTAAGGGTCTTGGCACTCGTAGATCTTAGCAGAGGGCTGCGGTTTTTTGGCAGGGCCACGATGGCTACGGTGTGCCCAAGTGGCATAGTTGCATGCTACATTTTTCATTCCAATTTTTTTCAAAACAAAACCACACAATGACTGGGAAGGTGGCAATAGGAAAACCCAGATCTAGACAGATTTGATTGTTGCGCTTGCTGTTTTGTCTACCGTTGATCTTTAACTCGGATTCTGGTGCTTTACGGCCATATTATTGACATTGTGCCTATTCAAATGGATGTGGAGCTTCCTCCAAGCAAGGGTATAGATGAATCCTCAGTGGATGCTACTTCTTCACTCCAGGGAAGTTCTTAATCTTTAGATTTTCTTTTACCTGATGACATCTTTGAAGCTGTTTCTCGAGATTTTTCTACACGCTTTATTGTTTTTCAAATCGTGGGTTTTCTCCCTCGATCATTAAGCATCAATTTTCATATTAAAAATATTTTACAAGCCCATGGGATATAGGTCTTACACACTTGATACTATGCTCGTAATTTTGTCCTCGCTGAACTTTCTAAGGCTTCTCACATCGAGAAAGCTCTCTCTCTTTAGATTTTTCCTACTTGTAATGCTACACTTATCGCCTAGGATTGGAAATTTGATTTCAATGTGAAGGACCTAGCCTTTAATATTATCCCTTGTTATGTAGAGTTACCTAATCTTCCTTTAATATTTTCATCTGTCGAGTGTGACATAGTTAGCACCTTGGGTCGAGTTTTCTCTGACCATGGAATTGAGGTTAACAGGGCTCACTTTCATCACTACTGTATCAAACTTGACATTTCCCAAAAGAGAACCACTTTAACCTTAGGAGCTGGAGGCAAAGTTTTTACTCAAAGGGTATACTATTTTTATCTTCCCAACTCTTGTAGCTACTTCCATTATGTAGAGCACCAGATTTCTACCTGTCCCTTTCTAGCTAAGAAAAAATCCCAAACCAATCCTCCCAAATCCAATCATGTAGTCACTCCTTAACCTAACCTACCACTTGATCCAATTAAGTTTGTGATGAGTGGCAAGATACCCCTACACTCAACCATATGAATACGAGCATTTTCACGCACGATCCAGTTGAACTCTGTAGACTAAGTGACTACATGCCCCATGAAACACTTAGGGTTAATTATTCGTTATCTTCCCAGAATTACTTGTAGTTGTCATGGTGTATGGTTAAGCAAGTCTGAGGTATATGATTTTTATGGTTTTTTATGTTTTATATCTTCTATGCTAATGGGGAAAGGGTTGAGAAAATAAAACTAACTCTAATTAACGCACTAAGTCTAAATTACCTAGAGTCAGCATCCGTTCCCACTTACCGTACACACCCTGAACCTATGCAACCATGGTTACCAAATGTTAATCGTTACTAGGATCCCACGTGTAACACATGTGCTTGAAGTGGTCATACTGAGGCACCTAACTAACCTAATCATGATGAGCATCCATTCCTTGAATATCCGTACACATCCGTAAATGCTCGTAATCAAGTTGTACTCATCCCGTGTTACTAGGAGATAAAGGTGAGAGAGAATTTAATCACGATGAGCATCCATTTCTTGATTATCTGTATACATCGTTAAATGTTCATAATCAAGTCGTACTCATTCTGCACTATTGTAGGTAATAAATAACATGTAATAAATAACAGGTAATAAAATCCTATTCCATGCACTGCAAGGTTTATCAACAAAGCTCGTCTTTATTGTCGTACAAAACCTGCGTTCAGGTACAATGTTTCTCGAATAAAGATCCGTTCACTTGGGGACTCCTACTGCGGGCACATGGAAAATATTCTATCTTTGGAGTATCAATATACCAAAGTTTTCCTACTTCTAGCCTAGGATGATGAAATAAGGGGAAGCCACCTCTTATTTATAGATATGACAGCAGACCGTGATATTGCATACGCGATATCGCAGGGGAAGATGCGATATAGCGTACGCGATATCGTGAGAGATGACGCGATATCATGATAGTCACGATATCATGTCCCATCATACCCCCATGACTAAATGAAAAATTATCCTCAAGTTCATTACAATAATATCAGGTAGGTATGGGATTATTAAGGGAATGGAACTAATGGAATGATATGTAAACAGATCATCATTACAAGACACAACAGACTGGTGTTCATGACAACAAGGGTGAACACCTTATTACATTAACATTAGGCCTCATTTGGTAGCTAAGAGAAAAGAGAAGAGAGAAGAGGAGAGGAGAAGAAGAGAGAAGAAGTCTTGCTGCTGCCAATGCCCATATTGCATCTTTCATTGTCCATCCGTAAGTGCATCATCAATCTTGCTCCTTGCATAGCTGCTTTCAGCATCACTCCATTCCAAGTGCTCCTTCTAGATCTGGTCAGTTATTGCATGATCGCCATCTGCACACACAACACAATCGTATATTAGCAAGGGTAATGAATTTCAATGTGGGTAATACCTTCCTTCGGTGTAAGTCCATTGGCTGAGTTGTGGTATGGCTGATTACAGATTTGGAGATATATAAATGATGACTACCTAAGGTGTAGGGGTTAGGAGAAAATTGAAATAAGTGGGCCCCGTACCCCTATGACTAATCATGAACCTTTGGTAGCAAGAGAATGGAGAAAGAATAAGAACAAGAAGATGGAGAAAAAAAAGAAAACTAGGACATTGATAAAATAGATGTCAAGATGGAAATGAACAAAATAAAATTAATTGCAAAATGTTAAGGGAAAGAATTTAATTGGTGCACCAAATAGGAATGCTAGTGGGTCCTCCCCAAAGCAGGCTCATGCCCTTAGTGCCCTGACAAACCCACATTCAAAGAGTCCGTAGGCTCTGGGAATGTCCTTTGGAACAAGAGTTAAAGTATTAACTGTAAGAATTTACAAAAAAGAAAACGATGTATCTACCAAAATATACACTAATGATACAATCGACAATGAGGTGAATAATGGAGAGAAGGGTGGAGAGAAGAGGATGGAATGGAATCCCAAGAATAAGGTGGTGTATAGCCCCTTGTGTGTTTCATGATTAATGTGAATTGACAAATCTCATTCCAACTCCGACCTCAAACCAACCACATCCAGTGACTTCACATCAATGCACTTGGCCAAACCATCCACTTGAATAACAAGAATGAATCTCCAAAGAGTCACCACCATTCTGATGAAACAAAGGAGAGAATGAGAAGTGAGAAGTGAGAAGGGCCTTAGTTAGAGAGAACACTTTTGGTTCTATAACCAGTGCTTGTAGCCCAAGTTTATTTGTCTAAGGGGTGTGCTTTGAATTCTCACTTTCTCTTTCTTTTTCTTTTTTGTGTTTTATGTTTTTATGCATGAGAACCACACCATGCGAAGACTTCTTATTTTTATTGTCTCAACTTTTGATAATTTGGTAACATTGGAACAATAAGAAAACTCAAGAAGAAAACATTCAAGCACCCAAGATAATGGCCAACACAAATGCATCAAGTTCCCTCGAAGTCACACCCTTTTCAAACCTTGAGTCCTTCCTTAGTTTGAGAAGTACCTAGTCACCAATTCATTAAAGTTCTTATTAGGAAGGGGACTGTACATTTCCAAGCCAAGAGAGACCATAGACTTTGGTGGATGGATGGTTGAAGAGAGACCATAGACTTTGGTGGGTATGACCAACCACAGATAGTGGTGATGATGTCCTCTACCAATCCTAAGGGAATGGTGATGGAATGGTTAGCTAGATCTAGTTGAATTTTTCTCTTCTTAAGTTGGGGCAGGTTCCAGGCTTGATACATTTTTCGTGATATTAAATTCACTCCAGAACCTGAGTCAAGAAGAGCCTAATGTGGTGCATTTCCAACGATTTGCAAATAAATCAAGGGGCTCATAGGGTCAAATAGTTTCCTGGGAAGGTGGCCTACCTTGATCCAGTTAGTTACAGTATGTGTCAACATAACCGTATGCGTACAGTTCTTTTGGACCGAAGGGTGCTCCAAAGTGTTAGATGGTTGAGGCATGTACATGTACTCAACCACTTGTTGTTGCGAGAGTTTGTTTGGGCTTCTAGTTATAAAGAAAGACCTTTTCTTTTTATAGTTGTCAGAACCAGCACCAGGTTGAATATTTATAGCTCTCATAGCATTACATTGTTACAGTTGAGTAGGAAGTTCCCCTTGCATTATTGGAATAGGTTGTATGGGAACTACAGGTGGAAGAGGTGTGGATGGAGTTGGAGGATGGAATGAGTGTGAGATGCCTCCCAGAGGAGAAGGAGTCCTCCTAAAGTAATCTTGAACTTGGTAGTGATGTTGGGGAGTTGTGTGACCCATACAGTCACATGGAGAAACCAGCTGCTGCACATAGTAACCATAAGGATTGAGCTATCGGTAGGGGTACTATTGTGTCGGCGGTGGCATCCCCCATGACTATGGATATTGCCACTGTTGATGTTGTCTGATGGGCTATGGTGGAGTTCCACTTGGATAGTACATTAGTGGTTGGTGGAACTGCCTTGGGTTACCTTGTGGATAAGGTAACCTTCGGGGTGTTTGTCGTTGGTTGAGTCTTGGGTTTAGCGCATACACCCCAAACTCCTGTAGATGTGAGATAACTGGACAACATCCCTTAGGATGGTCATAGTGGTAGATCTCACATCCACCATCATCGTGTGTGTCAGAGTCCATAGCCTCATCAGAGATAAGAATTTTCCCCTTACCCTTGTTATGTGCAGGGCTTGAATTTCTCCACTTTGCTTTACCTTTGTCACTACTTCGTTTCTCCTTAGACTCTTCTACAATTTTCAAGACTATTTCAATTATTGAGTCTAAGGAATCCCACATTTGGTCCACCTTGACCGATACCTCGGTTGTTAATTTTTGGATTGGTAAGGTTTTCCAGTTCACCAACTCTTCGAGTGGTGACTCATCCTCCTCATCATAGAATTTCACTTCCTTCTTGTGAAGGGAGGGATCACGGTTGTATTCTTCCGCACTTTCCCTCTTACGTAGTTCACCCTTNTGATGTAACAATGTATAGTAACGGGCCATGGCAGCATCCAAGGGTTCATAAGTACCTTATTTCTAGCCTTGGATCTGCTTATGCAAATTGGACACTCTGGAGTACGTCTGATATTTATCGTTGAAGAGTTCAAGCATCGTACTCCATCCTCCTGATGGTTTCCGATTCTAAGGACCAGTCCCAACTCTCTGCTTCTTTGATGAGTGTCCTTGGGAATAACTTAATTTTTTTCCACTCATTTTTTATATTTTGCAAGGCATAGGCATCATGGAATGCCTGTAAATGATGCTGCGGATCAGCGTTATATCCCCCTTCAAAACGTGGGATATTGTTCATATCTAAATGCTTGATCCGACTATCCTTTTGGTGCCTTGTTGGAATCCTAATAGCCTATGTGATGTCAAACATACTTCAGGTTGTGAGTAGGGGCTCATCATGATCATCTCTTTCATGATACCTGTGATATCTTCATGGTTCCCTACTCTCCCTACGTCCTTGCCCTTATCCTCTCTCTCGACTTTCCTATCGAGGTCTCTCGTCTTTCTTACCTTTACCCTCACCGTTATGTTCATGATGGCTATGCCTAGATGTGGAAGGAGATGGTGAATGGTGAAATGAAGGAGAAGAAGAAGGGAAGCCATCACCATGGAGATGTTTCTTACCTTCTCTTTGGCTGCTTCAGCCTCGATCATTATAACGATCTAAGTGCCTGTCCTTAGCATGAGTTATTGTTCCTTCCATGAATAGTTGGCATTCACGGGGATCAAAACTAGTGTTATGTATCATTGAGCATAGGTTCTAATGCCTTACCTTCTCACCATAGTTAGGAGGAGGAACATCATTTGCTAAAGAACCCATTATAAGGGGTTCCTCGTCTCCTATTTCACTAAGGACATGCAGGGCTTTGCGCTTCAGCAGTGTATGTTGACTCTCCTACCTTAAGTCTCTCATATGTTGTGCATCTGTGGGATAATAATCCCTCATATCAAAGTCTTCAGTAACATATTCAACAAATAGTTCTTGCATGTCAATCTGTGCCAAGGCACGGAAGAGCATGTTAGGGACTGATCGATCTGGGGGTAACACAATGTTACCTTGCAGATCTCTCCATTGCAGCTATTTGTCTTGATGGAGGATAAAGGTGAAGTTTGAAATATACTCATCAGGATGAGTATAAACTATCTTATATTATTTAGGACTTGGCTGATTTTGGTTATGTGTTGTATGTTGCTGATTGTCTTTAGTATTAGTCCTAGGTGGTGAATTACTTTTGTGAGAAGAAGTCATTTCTATCGGTGTGCTATTTCACCGTTATATAAATTCTTATTTAATTAATTAACTTGAAGGTTTTTTAGGCTCCCAACAATGTGAGTGATTTCCTTTATGTTCTATTCGGCGCACAAACACTTAGTCCCCTGCAACGACACCAATGATGAGTGGTGAGATACCCCTACACTTAACCATACGAATACAAGCGTTTTCATGCACGATTCGGTCGAACTCTATAGACTAAGTGCCTACACGCCCCATGGAACACTTAGGGTTAATTATTCGTTGTCTTCCCAGACTTACTTGTAGTTGTCACGGTGTATGGTTAAGCAAGTCTGAGGTATATGATTTTTATGGTCTTTTATGTTTTATATCTTCTATGCTAACGGGGAAAGGGTTGAGAAACTAAGTACTAACTCTAACTAATGCACTAAGTCTAAATTACCTAGCATCAGCATCTGTTCCCACTTACCATACACACCCTGAACCTATGCAACCGTGGTTACCAAATGCTAATTGTTACTGAGATCCCACACGTAACACACGTGCTCGAAGTGGTCATACTAAGGAACCTAACTAGCCTAATCGTGATGAGCATCCATTCCTTGACTATCCGTACACATATGTAAATGCTCGTAATCAAGTCGTACTCATCCCGCATTACTAGGAGATAAGGGTGAGAGAGAATCTAATCATGATGAGCATCCATTTCTTGATTATCTGTACACATCATTAAATGCTCGTAATCAAGTCATACTCATTCCGCGCTACTATAGGTAATAAATAACATGTAATAAATAACAGGTAATAAAATCCTATTCCATGCATTGCAAGGTTTATCCGCAAAGCTTGTTTTTATTACCATACACAACTTGCGTTCAGATACAATGTTGCTCGAATAAAGATCCGTTCACTTGGGGACTCCTACTATGGGCACATGGAAAATATTCTATCTTTGGAGTGATCAATTTGCTAGAGTTTCCCTACTTCTAGCCTAGGATGATGAAATAAAGGGAAGTCGCCTATTATTTATAGATATGACGGTGGACTGCGATATTGCGTACACGATATCGTAGGGGAAGATGCGATATCATGTACGTGATATCGCGAGGGATGCGATATTGTGACTATCGCGATATCGTGTATGCAATATCATGAGGGATGCAATATTGCGACTGTTGCGATATCGCATACGCGATATCACGGCTCATGCAATATCATGTCCCATCAGTTTGGTTCTACTTCTAACAGTGCTCCACCCCTTTCTTTCTTATCTGCTCCCTCTAAGGAAAGAGTTTTCCAATCCCATTCTCTCATTAAGGCTAGGTCCAAGGCACCAATCATCCAATCAAAATCAGCCAAAGATTCACTTTTACGTGATGAGTTTGTAATGGTAGGGGGAAGGAAAAGGGCCAAAGCATCTAAAACCACTACTCCTCCTTCCTCTCCTTTGGCCAAAATTAACCCAACTTTAATTGTTAATACAAACAACTCTGCAATTCCTTCCACTACTATGATGACTGACATCCCTAACCCTGATTCTTCTACTTCCCTATCACTCATAACATCTAGAGCTTCTATATGAACCTCCTATCTTGGAATATCTGAGGCCTAATTGATAGGCTTCATCGCAAATGAGCCAGCAACTTCCTCTCTAGTTTAAATCTCACTTTGGATTTCCTCCTTATTTAAGAAATCAAGATCTCAGCTGATGAATTATCTCTTTCAGCCCATTGGTTTCTCCCCCATTCTTCTATTCTCACTACTTCTCATGAGTGTGGCAAAGGTGGAGCATCCATTCTTTTTCCAGCCTATTGGAAAGACAAACTCCTACAGCATGGGTTCGATTTAGGTCACAGAGTGGCCTGGGTTGTTTTCTCCTCCTCACATGGTCCCTTCGGAGTTTGTTCTATTTATGCTCCCAAATGACTCTACCGAATGGGCCCAATTGTGGCATGAACTTACTCATAGCCTCCCTTCTATTCCTTGGATTTTTTGTGGTGATTTTAACATGATGGAATTCTCTCATGATAAGCTTGGGGGTGTTTTCTCTCAACTCCCTCATCACGAATATCAAGCCTAGTCAAATTTTAAGAAAAGTTTCTATCTTTCAGATGACATCATAGACACTACTAGTGGCTCTCTAAATAGCTTCACTTGGAACAATCTTCATAAGGGGCAAGCTCGCATTTATAGTCGGTTAGATAGATATTATTTTTCCACTCTTTCTTTTTGGCAGAACCTCTCTACTACTAAAGTCCACCAACACGCAACCTTATCTGATCACTTCCCCATTACTTTATCTATGCAGATTCATAATGACCACCAACGACGGAATTATCATCTCTTTAGGTTACATAGTCAATGTTTCTCTTCTCCTCCAGCCCAACAACTTCTTTCTTGCCTTTGGAACATTGAACCTAGACCCTTAGATCCAAGGGGTTGGATCCATTGGTGGCTTTAGACTACTAGTAGAGTTAGGAATCTCCCCCATCATTATGATAAGGAAGTTGCCTCTCATTCTTGGCAATAGTACTCTAGCATATGCTCTACCATTGAGCATCTTACAAACAAACAAACTGATGATCCCTTCAATAGTCACCTACAAGGGGAGCTTCCCAGAGCCCATATAGCCTTTCAACATTGGGAAGTATATAAGGCACAAGGTGCCTTGATTAAGAGCTGACTCACTTGGCTAAAAATTCAAGATGAGCACTGTAAGGAATTCTTTAAGTACCTTAACCGATCCTCCCCTTCACCCTCTTTAGATAAACTCTCCATTATTGGATCCATTATCATTGACCAAAATAGTCTTCTCTCTTACCTTAAGGAATACTTTGAGGCCTTATTCACGACTACTCCTATGGATCACGCATCCTTCGTGTCCACCACTCTAAATTATCCTAGATTGGTTAATTCTTCTATGTTGATAGTTTTAGAAGCTGATATTACTCTAGCTAAGCTTTGACAGGCTTGCTTTAACCTAAGCCCTGGGAAAGCCCCTGGTTATGATGGTTTTCCTATCGAATTTTTCCAAAAGCATTGGGATTTGGTAGGTTCTGACCTCTTCAATGTTATCAAAGAGGCTACGCTTACTGGTTCTTTAGGATCAATCTTAAACCAAGGTATTATTCATCTTCTCCCTAAATCGGGAGATCCTACTTGTATCTCCAATTGGTGACCTATCACCTTACTTAATGTGGTTTACAAAATTTGGGCTAAATGTTTGGCTTTGTGATTAAAGAAAATCCTTGCTCATATTATTTCCCCCTAGAAAACTGGCTTTGTCCCAGGAAGATACATACTAAATAACGTGGTGGCTGCTTGGGAAGGTCTTAAGTGGGATGAGGACGAGGGTCAGGATATCCTCCTGATGAAGCTTGATTACACTAAAGCCTATGATAATATTAAGTGGGATTTCATTATCCAAACCATGACTAAATTGGGTTTTGGTCCTAAGTTCATTCATATGGTAGAATGCTTATTCTCAGATGCTACTACACAAATCACGACTACCTTCAGCATCACTTCTCCCTTTTCTATTCATAGGTCTGTTAGGAAAGGTGGCCCTCTTGCTCCTTACCTCTTCATCATTACTGCTAATTTTCTCTATCATCAAATCAACTTGGATATTCAAAATAATGTTTTATCTGGGGTTCATCTATCTTCTCCTCAACATCAGCTCCTCAATATGCATTTCGCTAATGACTCCTTTTTCCTTATTCAAAACAATGTTGTTAATGTGCAACGTCTCTTGTCTCGAGTTGAGCAATATTTCTCCCTCTCTAGATCTATGATAATTTGGTATAAATATTTAGTATATAGCTTCACCAATAATTATAGCCATTTGTCCAATTATAGTTGGAAGTGTACTCAAGATCATGAAATCATTAGGCTCTTGGAAATTCCTTTTTTCTTTAGAGGCCCAACTTCAGAGCTATGGGACCAAGTACTATCTCGAATTCAAAGGAAAATCAAAAAATGGAAAACCAAACCCCTCACCATCGCCAATAAGTATCTCATCTGTAAGTCTATTTGTGCCTCTACCCATGTTTATTATTCTTCATGTTAGGCCCCTTCCCATGCTTCTTATCAAAAGCTTGAATGATTATTTCGAGACTTCATGTGGTCGTCTAAAGACTCCCAAAAAGGTTTTCATCGTGTTGCTTGGAATATAGTAACTCTTCCTAAGAACAAAGGTGGATTGGGCCTTTTGAACTCATTTAAGCAAGATCTCACTCTTGTGGCTAAGTGGTTGGTTCAGCACCTCGATGCCCCCAATATTATTGGGAATCTTCTTCAATTAAGGCTTCGACAAGCATTCCCTAAGAATAAGTCCATCTGGAAGGGTATCCACCTTGTTAATTGGATCCTTTCTCCTCATGACATTATCATCCCTGGAACACATATTTTCAAATGCATTTGGGAGGCTTGGTAGGTCTTACATTATCATGTGAATTGGAATAATGTTCATATCAATTCTACTCTCCTTTATAAGATTTTCCCTTGGTGGCTGCCCCTATCGCCTACTCCTCTAGCCATCTCAAATGCCAAGACAACCACCATTTGGTTTGAAAAAGGAGTTGTTTCCCTTAGATGTCTTCATCTCACCAATCAGTGGATTACTTGGGATATGTTTGAAAACTTATATGGGGCTTCCAAAACTATGCACCACTACCTTGACATACTTTATCACTTCATTCATCAGTACTTGCATTTGGATGATTTGATTCCTAGTTTCTTCCATGGTTTTTAGTGGACTAATGGATCAAAGCTTCTACCCTATAAACCACATGTGCCCTTTCAGTTGTTGCATGATTTCTCAATGATTGTTAATCATTGTAATAGATCATGGAACAAAGAAGAGTCTGAACATTTTTGGCTCTCCCTCTTCTCACGATTTTGGAGCCTTCTGACTCTTCCAAAAATTAAACAATTTCTTTGGTGCCTCCTTCATCAAGGCCTACCTATCGACAAACGTCGTGAATACCTTGGGATTCTAAATCCTAATTTCCCTCTCTGTGGAGGTCCTGATGATTTTGTCCACATTTTTTGGCATTTCCCCTTCACTCAGTCTTCATGGGAGTGGGTTTCTAAAGTTTTCCCTTCATGCAAGTTTTCCCATGAGGATATCTTGTTTGGCTTTTTGGCCACTCCATATGTTGACCTTCAGTTTCTTTGGGAAGTTATTAGGCCACTCGTTCTTTACTATATATGAAAGCGTAGATGCACTACTCTTTTCCATAACATTGATGTGTCTAACTCTAACCATTTATCTATTATGGAAAAATTTCAAATTCTTCTCCTTGTGCATTTCCAAATTATATCTAACACTTCTAAGTTAAAGTTGGATACTAATCAATTATTTTATTGTTTGCAGCCTTGGAGCAGATACAACAATTTGTGCACTCTTCCCCATCTCGATCTGCTACATTGGAGTGTCTCATCATAATTTTGAGCATTTTTGGCTCTTTGTAGTTCCCTTGGTTTTATTAACTCATAGTTCCTAGTGACTCCTAGCATGAGGTTGCTCTTTGGAATGTACTCCCACATCATGTGAAGGTTTATGTTTCAAGATGTTTTTCTTCAACATCTGCATTTGACATTGTTCTTCTCCATATTTAACCATCAATATGTTCAGATGTTGATCATGCACTTAATCTCATTTACCCCCCCCCCCCAAAAGTAATGATCCTCTTCTCTTTTAAAAAAAATGAAATAAAAAAATAAACAAAGAAGAAGAAAAGAAAAAAATAGGAAAGAGAAAAATTAATAAGAAAAAATAAAACAAAACAAAAAAAATATTTCAAAAAATACATTTAGAAAAAAAGAAAAGAAAAGAAAAGTGTGAGATAGTGAAGATATGAGCAACAAATGTTTTCTACTAGTTTTGGCCTACACATATTGGTAGCATTACCATTCAAAAATTAGACCTTTTAGTTGCTCACAATTAATAAGAGGATGAGTTTTGTATATGCCCCTAAAAATGGTGGTTTACCATCTAGGCACCATGATTTGTCTATGATAAACTTGTTGGGTTACTTAAGAATACTAAATAAGTGTAAGTCTACAATCATTAAGCATTGTAGTACACTAGCTCTAGTGGCTTTGAAGGAACCTCTAATAAAGTTAAATGTTACTTTCAATCAAGTCCCAATTCAAAGGTCAAAATCTTCTTTGACCATGATGGACACATTCATGTTTATTACCCAACCAAAGGACAATGTTTGGATTTGATTATTTAGCACAACTACATGGCTTGAAGAAAGGTTTCATTAAAACGAGATTGCATTGGAAGTGGAAGTGCTACTTTGCATCCCTAAAAGGAGACTTGGAGGTCTATCTTCACTAGTTGGACAAGTAGTAATAAAGGAAATGAGTAGAAGATTCCCTTATAAAGTGTGATAAATGTTCTTATGCACCCATGAGCTAATTGAATTGTTGGTTGGGACCTAGATTCTTGTTAGTACTTCTCTAGTTCATCATTGTGCATGCAAGATGTTGATCAAGGTAAAGTAGGGGATGAGATTTGGCCATCCAAAGGATGGACTCACATTTAATGTTGATGTCTGACTAATTGTTGAGAATCCATAAGTATCTTACCAACGAGATTCATAAGGGCAAGAGCTTGCTATGATGAAGATCCACTTACAAATTCTTGATGGCTCAACATTATGAGCAAGTGAGATTGATGCTAATTTTTTTACAAGATGGTGGTGGTTGCATTACATAAAGCACTTTAGTTGTTCTCATGCTTAGGTAGTAACAACTTCATAAGCATTAATAATTCATAAGGATATTTCTTTTCTTGTTCATATTTGATTGCTTAATTGATTTATAGCTTTAAATTGAAATATGTATTTAAATTTAATCATTTACAGTCCCCTTCATTTCTTTCTTTTTCCATTTCTAATACTTTGATTTTCCAAAATTTATGATTTTATGATTTTCCAAATTTTTGCTTTATTGTAGCATTATGCTTTGTGATTATATTTTTAAAATTTTTTTCCATGGTGTTTGGGTGCTTGGGAAACATTTAATTTTAATTTTGTTTTTCATTATTTCTTTTTGTTTAAATTTTATTTTTAGTTTTTAAATGTTTTCTATTTTATCTTCCTTTATTGAATTTTATTTTAACTTGTTTTGATATATTTTAATTGTTATACTTTATTTATTTATTTATATTTTGTTTTAATATGTTTATATTTTTTATATTTTGATTTTTTTTAGATTTTTTGTTCAAGAATTAAAGAAATAAAAGAGGCATATGTGTGCAACTACACTTAGTATGGTGGTGCACCACTATTTTTTTTT
>MNCI01030039.1:623528-648479 GCA_015680685.1 Gnetum montanum | reverse complement strand
TCCAAGGCTCAAATAAGTAATTTCTTCAAGACAATCCTACTATGCTACCAAAAATTGCTACGTAAAATACCATGTACGAGACTCCATTTGGGCTAGATAATGGATGTCAACAATTGCATTCAATAGAACCTTCAAAAGACTTGACAATTTCTGATTGAAATAATACAGAGATTCACTTTAAAGATAAAAAGAAGCTATTCTGGTCCCATCAAAATACCAAAGATTTTCTGAACCCTCTTGACTACTGAATCGTTCAATGGCATGACTACAAGCAGAGGCTCTCTTACAACAATCCCAATAGCAGTTCTTATACATTGCACAATAAAAATTACTACCAAAATGCTCTTAAGCTTTTAAACACAAGCGCTTCTATGGAAAAATTTTAATAGAAAACTTTCAATCGTGCAACAAGAACAATAAGAGAAATCTAAAAATCCCAAAATTACTTGTCAAGGATGATACTATCTAAACCACTAGCTAAACAATTAAACAAAATAAAAAATAAAAAACATAACTCACAGGACCATGACAAAGAGGCTGAAATCTTTTCTTTAACAAGCCATCTTACAAGCAATCTTCTTTACAAATCTTCCAAGACCCCAAGTGTGATGATGATTTCTTCTTACCCCTGAAGACTTTTTATAGGGTTCAAAGGTAGTTACATATTCAAAAATATCTTACCTAACTTCTCTCCCAAGTAACTTGGCCAACAAGTTAGGAGATTACTTGCCCAACAAGTTAGGTAAGTTACAAAAAATCTTCGGTGGTTGTAACCACCATAGAGATAAAAAATCTGCAGTTGAAAAGTGTCCTATTCAGTTGCCAAGTGTTCACCATGGAGATAAATGAGTTGTGGTTGACAAGTGGCCTTTTTAGTTGCCAAGTGTCTTCATGGTAATCAAAATTAAAATTAGTTACAAATATCATAGTTGTAACTATCATAAGAAGTCACAACTTCCATAGGAATAAAAGGGATAATAGTTAAATGTCTCTTTTATAGGATGTTACACCACTTTTTAATTCCTGATGCATAATATCAGAGGTATAGTAGCACCTTGCAAGTAGCATTTACAACTTTTTATACAATAAAGGACAAACATAAAATCATCGGCTACAACTGGCAAGCTACAAACTCATGAAACTGTGGAATACAAAGCAAAACGAGAGAGATGGCAAAGTCCAGGACCAATTATGCGAGTAGCAAATGGTAAGCCTTGAACAAACGTGATTGGCCAATACTTGAATCAAATTTGTAGTGCTGCGTTTTTTTTTCGAAAGAAACACTAGTAAAGCAGCTTGTAATGTGCAAAACTATGCTAAAACCCTAAAACTGGGAGGGGCAAACTCATACAGCTTGCCGCATGATGAGAAAATGACAAGGCCAAGTTGTGTAGTCTCTTTTCTTGTTGTCGTCACTGCTAGGGTTTTGCTTTGTGAATTTGTTTGTGGAGTTTTGTCATTGCTTTTGTTGTCCAAATGCCTAGCATTGGCATCAAGAGGATCTCTGGTCCCGTGGCCAACCAAGAATTCATGGCGAAGCTCACGAATTTGAAGGCTGGCAGCATCTACGCTAAATCTGGAAAGTTGGCAAAAATGTCAAGCTTTAAGAATGGACCCCCTACACTGCCAACGCCTGCGAAATGTCGTGGTTGATATGTTGGTTATGGTTCATTCAATAAATCTACAGTCCCTGGTCATCAGCATTCAAAGTCACCTCTTGTCACGTTAATGGCTTCTAACGGGAAAAATAATTCACCTTGATCATGATGCCCTCCTGGAACTCCTGCGGCCTAACCTTGGGACCAGCAACGTTGGCATTTTAACTAGTAGGTTGATTGGCCCATCGCGGCTGACGTGAACAATAGAAATGATGCATCTGGCCTCCTCTAGATCAATAATGGGCATCAAGCCAATGGCTCTAGCATGAATAAAGAACCCTAGAAGAACTGGCTCCTCGATTAAACTTGTTTTCTTGTCATATATTGCCAGCATCACATTCAAAGAAATCAACGAAGGTGACACCATACCGTCACTCTATCTCTCAATTTCAATCCAAATCCAAATCCAAATCCTCTACAAATTCTTGATCCAAAATTGATCGCTTCCATGTCTCTGTTTCTGGTAGCGGGTCTGCCGAAGTCATAGGTATCCAAAACCCTGAAAGGAGAGCTTGATATCCGAGAGCATTCGGGTTGTCTCTTGGTGTTTCTTTGTAGCCAGCGAGTAGGACAAAATCAATTTGATAAATTCAGGTAGTTTTTATGTGATATCGTTACACTTAAATGCTTTTGCAAGTACGAACAACACATGGCGTTTCTGTGAAACGACGGGGATTTTTGTATCGTTATCTTGTGGCCATAGAAGCTATTTCTTCGCTCAGCAGTAGAGCGGTAGGCTGTTAACTAATTTTAGTTTGTTGTTCTCCATCCAGAACGCACCCATCAAATTTTTTTATCCACCCAAGTGTGTGGTACGGTCGATCCCAATCTTACATAGGTAGAGAAAGAAGCCCAAGAAAAGTATTATCGTCATCTGCCCATTAGCAGAAACGGCCTCTTCAAGCTTCCCATTAAAGGTAGCTGCAGCAATCATGAAATTCCACAAACCACAATCTTTCTCCACCATTTTATCAAACACATGGCTTGCATCCTTCAAACATTTTCCATACAGTTCAATGAGTTTTTTATTCATCAAAACATCATCCTTGAATCCACTGTTAATGATTTGATTACTTAAACAATCTCATTGAGTACCAATTTTAGTTGTTCCAAATGTTCCTGTCGATTGATATCATTTACAAATGTTGTGATAAATCTTCCTCAATATGCCCTCAACACATTGTATATCAACCTCATGAAATTTTCGGGGGCATTTCATAGGCCAAACAATATAACTCTTAATTCCAAGGAATCATTTGGTTTCTACAAGTTGCCTTACATTCATTACCTTCCCATACCTTATGGAGGTTAACTAAATCCACTTCTTGACTTGTACATCAATACATGTTTGTAGATTCAGTGAATACTTCTTTGGCACTAAAATAGCTGGTAGAGGATTTTCATGAACTCTGAACAATTGATCATTTTTCTTAAACAAAACTATATTTGCTAGTGAATCAATTAGAGAAAAACCTTTCAAACTACCAACTCAACACCTCTGAAAAGTCTTCATCCAATAAAATATTGGGAATGTTTAAATTAGGGTGAATGTTAGTTATATGATTAGCTTCACAACCTCACAAAGCTTGCTCCATTAAATGGCCAAAATGTGCCAACACATTCTACTATCATTGAATTACAAGAACATACCAAAATGTCTATGCCAAAGATCTTTAGAAAGTATTAATAAATGGATTGGGCTAGGCTCTGCACTAGAATCAATGATTGTTGAAATATAATCAAGGCTTTAAGCCTTATATTTTAATTTGTAGATTATAGATAAAAAGGTTTGTTAAATAAGAGACTATTCCTATCCTATAAAATGAAGATGCTTTTTCATTAGAAGCTTAAATTTTGATTTTCTTTATCAATAGCCTATTCAAAAGATTGCAATTTAGCTAATTCATTCTATGATCTTTCAATAAAAATTTCTAATTTTTTTATTCTTACTTGTCTAAGTATCCTTTCTTTATTGCAAATTTGGATGGGGAGGCTTCAAATTAAAGTATGGCTGTAATATAAATGCAGTAGGACGTATGTGGTATTTAGCTTCTTTCTATGCCCATACTTCAAAGTCTTACAAGGATGTTAACATTTTATCTTCTTCAACCAAATCTACAATAGTCTTTCCTACAATCATATTGTATCTATCCCTAGCATCAAAATATTTCTTCTAATATGATAATTTTTGACAACATCATATATTGAGAGTTGTTTATAAGATCTTCTCAATTATTCTACTTCTTTTCTGGAAATTTTTATTTTCTTATGCATATTAATTTTATAAGATTTATCAGAGCTACAACTACTATAATCGTCAACTTTTATATCAAGTTGATTAATGCATTGAACAATAATTTGCATATTTGAATCTAAGTTGAATGCATCTTCTTCAAAAAAATTTCGATATGTAAACAGAAAGCTACACCAAACAATTCTGGATGTTTTCAAAAACAAAAAGTCCCACCAAATAATTTATGATTTTTCTTGATAGTTTTCTTAGGATGAAGATCTGAACACATGAGTTGATGAATATATAATATAAACTAATTAATTTCACTAAAGCTCATTTCATCAATACTCATATTTCTTCAAGTGAGTTCATGCAAGTTTTGAAGCAAAAAATTATGGAAAAGAATAAACATATCTATGCTTTGTAGTATTACAAGGCTAATCTATATGCTACTTCCCCTACACTTTCTAGGATAGAAAAATGGCCATGGAAATGAGGAAAATTTTTTGAATGCTTTCCAAATTTTAAGCAACTCCTAGTTGACTTCACCCTTAATAACACACAATTGTTTGTTTGGTATTCTTTCTGTAGTGCCTTGTAAAGATCCATCTTTCCTTAGGTTCATGTCTTGATGTTTGAAATAGCAATTATGAGTGTGCTTTGTTATGATGATGAATATAGTTTGGTTCTAATTTGTGAATTTACATATGATTATATAATATGATGAACTTGAATGGTGTTAGCCATGCACTTGTGATTTGTGTGCTTCGGTATTGATTTGTAAATTTAATTATGATCTGATGATGGTTATGGATTTGAGTGTTGTCAATGTGCTTATCTTCATGATTTGTATGATTTAGTGTTGATCCAAAGATTTATCTAGAATTTGAGGATGGTAATGAATTTAAGTACTATTTATGTGCTAGTATTGATGGGTTAAGTGTTGTTGATATGCTTATGTCCATGGATTTAAGTGTTGATGATGAGCTTGATGAGTTGTATGATTTGATGTTGACCTATTGATCTATCTATGATTGCATAGTTATGATATATTTGAGTATTGTTAATATACTCATAACTTGTATGTTCAATGACACCTCTTATATGCATTGGTTTAATGATGCATTAGTGATTAGTAGAATAACTTATGATGCTTTTTTGTGATTAAATCTATGTTGTGTTGATGTGTAGTACTATGGATGCATGAAGTAAGGATATTGTGTTTGTTGATGCAACATCTATTAATGGAATGAACAAAAAGAATGTTGCATTGTTTGTGAGGTTGCTACTATGTTATAATTATTTATGTGTTGCATGACCTATTTGCATCAAAATGATTTCTTAAACTAATTATAGTGCTCCTTTGTGAACTCTCTCGATGTGTGTGTATCAATGCGGGTATCTCATGCACATGCTTTATTGTATGTTCATGTAAGTTTGACATCTATTATCTCTAGTTGTTGTAGTGTGAATGCTAAGTATTCACCAATTAGATTTGAAAAGAAAGATAAAGAGATTTCTTATATTATGCATCAAATTTTGAAACATGTATGTGCTGATGCATAAATTTTGATCACACCAACACCTAGGGAAAAACTTGTTTTAGGAGACTATTGCCTTAGGCAGCTCCTGTATGGGTACAAAAACCCAGGAATAGTCTCAGTTGGAGAGGGCTACGTGACCTTTTGAAAATAGTAAACTAAAAAAAGGAATTTTAATTGGAACACATTGGAATTTAAAATAAGTGATTTTTTGAAATTCAAGAATACAATAGGTGACTAGAAAAAATAAATTTTTCCCTAGTCTCATTGTTACCACTATTCATGTTAGCAATCCATTGTAAATGTCATCGTAGCCAACAATGCTTGTAGCTATCAAAAGAGGGAGAGAGAAGAAGATGGATCCTACATCACTGAGAGAGATCACCTACTGCCATTGTAGTGCCACCACATGTTTGGGAAAAGAGAGGAAGCTACATACTGCTGACACCACCCATGCTTCACTGTGCATGCATGCTACACTCGTGTGCCTAACTACCATCCACCATCAACCTACTATGTGGACTAGGAGGGAGAAAAGATACCATCATAATCTGTGCATCTACTTCTACAGATCCTACCTACTGAAGTGCATTTTTGGAGAGAAGGAGAAGGCCAATAACAGTCAAATCCAATCTCTCATTAGCCATCCTTGTCTATCACATGTGTTGTGGGTGCACAACAATAACTATTGCGTGTACGCCTATCATGTGTATGAGCTTCTACCATCCCAAAAGAAAGAAAGAAACTTGTTGTCTACTCATGGACTTCCCAGGATCTAATGATATCCTATTGGAGAGGAAGCAGGCCCTCGAATCTATCCCACTCCTACACTATGCTATGTTGCAGTTGATGCACCACTATCCATGTGTCAACCTTTGACAGTTTGCTTACCACTGTGTGCATAACACCACTAGAGAGGGAGAGCCTCTAACACATCTTGTAGAGAGACTACCACTGAGAGAGACTTGCCACCACCTATTGTTGCTAGTGAGAGGCTTCCACTCAAATCTAATGTTGGTTCCACTTAAATCTAATGTTCCCTAGAGATATTTCCACCCCTTGATCATGTGTGACATGTTCAACCTTAATAGAAATTCCTAGCCAGAGGTAGTGAATGCCCACATCTCTGATGCTCACACTCACCTGTGGCCATTATGGCCACCACCATCATGACCATTTGTGCCCAACGTAACTCCTGCAATTGCCAGAGATAATCACCATTGGTTACCACTAATGCACCCTCTACCCATTGTCATGAATGCCCACATTCTGCCATCACCCCTGCAATTACTACTACCATGAATGTCCACATTCATTACCACAACACCACTGAATTACCCGTGAAAACTAAGAGCTCTACAATACCCATGTTAATCATAATTTATAAATCCTTTTTTAACTGCATGCTATGTAGAAGAATGTTACTGAGAGAAAAGTACTACCTATTTTTCAAGGATGATATTGCCTTTTGTTTTTTTCTAATGAATGCTAAGCTAACTTTTTATCAAAAGCTGGTAGCTGCCTCAATTAGAAAATACATTATTGTTGATTCACACCTTATCAATACCATTGTTGATCTTCTCAAAAATGATTATGAGAATTGATATTTTAAAGTTTTGCTTTTAATAATTTTAAAAAATGCATTTTTGTTTAGTTTTCTCGTAAAGGATTTACCACATGGCTTATGTTCCTTAACAATGCAAGATATTGAGGAATATATTAAATTTTAGGTTTTCAAGTTTTTATGACTAGATTTGTTTAAAAAAAAATAGGTGTAGGCATCATCATCATGATCAATGACTTAGAACTTAAACTTTAAGAATAAACATTGCAACGATGTTTCTCTACTAATGTGAAGTAAAATATTTTAATAAATCTTCAAAGCCACTAAATCAAATAGCATATCATAAAGATTTCTTTTGTTTTTGGTAGTTACTATATCTACATGTGGAGCTAGCAAATTACTTACTTCTTAGTCTCATTCTTATTATTTACAAAACCTTAAATGCTTAATCACACTCATGCATTAACTTGAACAAGAAATCCACCTCTTAAAATATATATTTATATAATTTATGCACCTCAAGTCATTGGATTGCTTTATAACACTCACCTACCATCCAAGTGAATCAAAAGAGATAAATATTATTGTTAAAGAATAAATCCCTATTGGTAAAGATAGCAGACTAATAGGAATTTTTAATTTCTACAATATTTAAACTTATTTAAACATGGCACGTGCCTAGCATGGGTGAGGTTGACATCAACACTTAGCCATAAAAATTTAATTACATGCAATTGTAAGGATAGCAAAACCATAGAAATTTTAAAAGGAGATACAATCAAAAACATCACAAAATAGAAAAATTTACATTTAAAAGTAAAATATGTTAATCTAAACATGATTAAAATAATCATATAAATAAAAGAGAACTAGATGTAGGCCACCCTTACCTCACCATCTTATTTAATCAAATTCTAAATATATAATTCTTATTTTAACTACATAGATCTATATATATAGTTAAAATATAACTAGGATCGCATTCCCAATCTTCTCACAAGGTAAAAGTCAAAAGTATGTGGACTACTTTGAGCATGAGACTTATACAAAACTTAATGAGGAGGATAGGCTCATGTTAGATCATGTCTAGCCTCAACTTTTGGATTTTTCCTTAAGATTCTCTACTTTTTTTATCTTTTAATTTTAGGGAAATAGGCTTAAACAAGGAATGGAGGCTAGGGATAGGATTACTACTAGACCCCATCACACTCAAAAACTTATTACACTACCAATAAACATGGTCCTCGTTCTTTTCTTCTTTTCTAAGAAAACTTTGCTCATGGTGTTTTCAATGTAGGAATTCCAACACAAGTCTGGCCAATTAGGTGCACTGCTAAAGAACATAGTCCTTTCAAAACTTTGCCCATTGTGCAATTCAACCCTCATGTATGTGCCTTTAGTTACAATTTGATGGTTTCATAGCAGGTCTCCTAGGTGGCTAAAAGTTCTCAAGTGGAGATGAATACACTTTATCTTGTTTTTCATAGGATAACCATGGATCATTACACCTAATGGCTAGGGCTTATGAGAGGGAAAATGGAATTTTCCAAGGTCACCTAGTGATTATGGCTAACCATTCTCCCATGTCACATATCCTAAACTCACATGATCATGATAATTACATGATAAGTAGTGTAATTCCCCTCCTCCATAATCCAACATAAAAAATAAACTAAAACCTTAAGATTGATTGGAAAGAATCATAGCATTATTAAAATATATAGCATAAAAGAGATTTTATGTAATAGTAATAAGATATATTATATAAAGTATTATTCTTACATTATTTTCCAATGGTGTTATGATGACCCAACACCTAGTAACTCAAATGATCATAATGATTATCAAAATCATATGAAAAGGAAAAAACAAAATCAATATGCTAAGAAAGAGATGATGGAAATGCAAAGAAAATATGCAAATGCAACTATATACAAATGAAATGCATGGTGAAAGGAAAGAAAGCATGCAACTAAGAATCTACTAGGTGTCCACGTGGGGTACTTGAGTAGAAATACTTCAAATGAAATGCATTAAAATTCCTATGTAACCTATGTCCTTGCAAATTAGCAATTTTGTATACATTGGGGCCAATGACGTCTGCAATTTGGAATGGACTAGACCACATAGGAGAAAACTTAGTTTGAGGGCTGGTCTAACCAAATGCTCTATCTCTCTTAAGGACTAGGTCACCTACTTGAAATAATTTAGCTACATATTTCTTATCAACCCATTTTTTGACAATTTGTTGATGACTACATAGATTTTCGATTGCTTTAACCCTTTTAAGCTCTAGATTCCAAATGTCATATGTACATGATATTAAATTCTCATCAGTTGGTAAATAGTCCAAGAAGAATTGATATGTAGGAATCTACAAATTAATTAGCAATATTGGTTCTTTTCTATACACTAAATCATATGGTGTAGTCTTGATTGATTCTTTATAATGAATCCTATTTTCCCCCAAATTGTCCATTTTAGTTGTTCATGCCAAGTCTATAGGTTTTGGACTATCATTTTCTTAATTCCATCTAATATGATTTTGTTGGAGGACTCAGCCAAACCATTACCCTATGAATAATATTTGGTTATCACCTTGATAATGATGTTGTGATCTCTGGTTCAATTTGTATACTCTATGGAGATGAAGGCAAGTCTATTGTCAGATACTAAAGGATAAGGATACCCATACCTTGAGATTATATCATTTTCTAACAACTAAACAACCTCACAAGATGATGCAGTTTTAGTTGCTTTCACTTCTAACCAACGTGTGCAATAATCAATGGCTATTAAGATAAACTTGTGTAGGGTAGTAGACAAAGGATTGATCACTCCAATAAAATCTAAATCCCATTGTGCAAATGGTCTAGTTTGTATTATTTGGTTGTAAAGGAGCTGAACTCTTGGGGTCTTTACCCTAAAATATTTGACATTGGACATAAGTTATAACTAGGTTTTAGGCATCATTGATCATAGTAGGCCAATAATAACCAACCCTCACAATTTTATGAACTAACAAGCAGTATCCTATATGTCCTTCCTCATGAAGCTATTTTAGAGTGTTGTTAGCCTATTCTTGGTTCAAGTGCTTAATGTATATCTCGTGGAAGTTCTTTTTGAATAGTTCACTACTTATTAGAGTGAATTTTAAACATTTTGATATTAAAAGCTTTCTCTTATATCTAGGTAAATCTGAGGGACAATGATGACAGTTTGAATAAGATTTGATATCACCATACCATGGATCATGAAATCGATTAGAAGAAAATGGGATATCATGTTCCTCCTCAATGGATAATATGTGAAGAGGAATTGATTCTTTATCTTTGGGTGCATTGAAACTTTTTGAACTTGAGGCTTTGGAAATTAGCTTGACAAGGCTAGTCCCTCTAACTATCTTGGCTACCTTCCATTGAATATCATATTCTTGCAACTTCATAACCCATTTAGCATGATTTTTGCTAGGATCTTGTAGCTAAAGCAATGATGGCTAGGTTAGGGACAATGACATAAACCTTTGCATTTAATAGGTAGTAGTGAAATTTATTTAATGCTTTTATTACATCATACAATTGCTTCTCTACATGTGAGTATTTTAATTCAACATTCTTTAAATGTGTAGACATGAGAGCTATGGGTTTCTCACCTTGATTGACTACATCTTGGGTCAAGATAGTGGCAACAGTAACATCGTTAGAAAAAGCATATAAGTGGAAGTCATTTTCATACCAAGGAGAAGCCAAGATAGGGGAATCTATAATGGCCTCTTTAATAGCAAGGAAATAATTACTTCTTTCATCTGTCTAGTGCATATTACTATCTTTCTTAACCATTTCATTCAATGATCTGACTAATTTAGCATAGACAAGGATAAATCATCTTACAAAGTTAATTTTCTCAAAGAAAGCCCTTAGATCAATCTTGGTTAAAGGGTGAGGTAAGTCTAAAATTGCATTCACCTACTTGGGATCAATCAAAATCCCCTCCTTAATCACTATATGACCTAGGAATTTACCACTTTGAACTTCGAAGATAGATTTCTTTGCATTCAAGGTGATGCCGAATCATCTACATCTTATAAAAATGTTTCTCTAAGGTCTGTACCATGATATTCGGAGAAAATGGTTAATTCATCGAGGTAGATAATAATGCACTTTCTAATCAACCCCTCAAAAGTTTTGTCCATAATTCTTTGGAAGGTAGAGGTAGCATTTATGAGGCCAAAGGGCATCTTAGTGAATTGAAAAGTTCCCCATTTTGTCATGAAAGTTGTTTTGTATTGGTCTTTCTTATTTACTAAAATTTGATTATATCCTAACTACCCATCTAAAAAGGAATACATTTGAGCACCATTCACAATTTGTAGCTCCTCCATAAGGGGGAGTGGATAATTATCTATCCTTAATGTAAGAAGTATTAAGGTTACAAAAATCAATACATAACCTTAATTTTCCAATACATTTCCTAAGGGGTACTAAGTTTGATATCCAACTAGAGTGTCTCACTGAGTAAATGATTTTGGATTCTATGAGCTTATTGATTTCTGCTTTCATGATGGTTCAATCTTTTGATTTACAAGTTTGAGTTTTTTCTTGAATGGTTTTGTTTTTAGCCTAAGGGAAATTGTATGTGTCATCACTAATGGATTGAAAGTTTTAAGGTCTTTGTAAGTCCAAGACAAAACATCATTAAGCTCGTGTAGTGATTTGACCAAGCTTTGTCTTGCATCTGAATGTAAACAAACTTCTATTTTAACAGGATATTATCTTCCCTTATTTTGAATCTAAATTGTTTTAGTCTCAGCTAATGTTTTCCAATTAGTATTTTTGGACAAGTCTACAATCTTGGTGTACAATTCATCAAATAATGCTTCCCTAATTGCTATTTTAGGAGATATTCTGTTTAAGAACACATCTTTTGATATATCTCCTTGGTCACTAAATTCTCCTTTAGAAAATAGAAATTTAAAAACATTGTCATCATCATCAAACACTTGAATAGAAAATACTTATCAAGAATAGAATAAGATTTCACCTTTTCAATAATAATTTTTGAATCCCAAGCATTATGTTTGAATGGGACATCCAAAGTGATGGCCATTTGGGCTAGCACATCAAGAACATAATTTTCCTCTCTTGGTACATGTTCAATGGTTATGCATTCAAACTCTTTAAACAATTCAATAATGTTGGCCTTATACACTTTCATGGTAACATCTTTATCATCAAAGGTTCCACTAACTTGGTTTACTATTAGTTGGGAGTCACTATAGATTTTAAGCTTGGATAAGTTGTAGTATAGAGCTAGCTTGATCACAAGTATAAAGTGCTTCATATTTAACTATGTTGTTAGTCATAGGTTGTGTAAAATTGATGGCTTTAAGGATAAGAGCTTTGCTAGGAGGTATAAGCATTATTTCTGCTCCATATCCTTTCTTGGAAAAGGCATCATCCACTCTTCATATCCAAGTGTTTAAGTTCATGAAATCTAAAAAATCGATCCTCTAATCAAGGTAACAATGATCATCATTGAAAATAGATTCATCCTCTAATATTTCATTAGTTAGAACCTCACTTATGTCCTTATCGTTTTCTAATGGTGGTGGGTCACTGAAAAGAAAAGTTCATGCCAAGGAGAAGCCAATCTTCCAACTTGTTCCTAATCATAGCCTCTCTTAGGTCTATCTACCTCCTCTCCTCCTCAACTACGTCTTTATGATGTTGAATTTCCTCCATCACCTATCTTGGGTCTGTTGGTCCCATTTGAGCAACTCCACCTTCTACTTAGCATGCTCTTCTCCATGCATCCTTACTTCTAGCTAAGCCATCATCTTCACAAGGTCCTCCTAGAATTTTTCCTGCAACTCAAAATGCATAGTTTCCTGAGCCTATAGGAACTATTTCCACAATCTAGTGCTTAATTGTAGCTGAACATGACCCCTCTTCCACCTCCATCATGTCTTACCACAGTGCAAGAATAGAGGAGGAAGAGGCCCCCTCAATGATATGTTGGCGCCACTCATAAACAACTATGAAAGGTAAGGTTCTAAAAGGTGCTGGAGTAAGTGGCTACACTACCCTCCAAAGAGTCAAGATAAGCCTAGAGTGTTGCCCCCATAGTTGCCTCCAGAGCAAAGCCAAAAAGAGCTTAGGGATGTTTACCTACTGGCCCAAGCACATGCAATGCAAGAACAAAGTGAGCCCCTTACAACTTCCAGACATTCTTGGAGTAAAAAAAATATCTATCAATGAACTTCATAGCCTCCTACCAAAGTAGTAGGAGCACTAACTTCAAGACCTAGCCATTGCCAATCTTCAATACAAGCCCCTAGAAGAAGCCCTCTACATCCTAAAACCATCAATTGTCTGTACCACCTCCTTAACCACATGCACCCCTAGGTACTCTACTGAAGTAGATTCCATGAGGTTTATCCCCATCCCACAGAACATAGTGAAATCCCCCTTAAAAACTTGTAAAAATTAACATCTACGAAGTCAAGGTTCCCTAACAACAATGGTTGCAAATCACTTCACCCCACCTGCATGATCATATCCCATCATTCCTAGTTATTTCAAAATCTATCTGCATCAAGTTCATAGGTTGATTTAACCCTCATTGCCTTGATAGCCTCCTTCCATAGCCACGTAGCTAAGAGTGTCATTTTCACTAAGGGACGAAGTGGTCCTAGGTAAGAAATTTTTTGGTTCCTAGCTTTCTAGATTCACTAAAGAATAGTTGTGGCAAGTTATTTCCCATGCATCTACAGTGATGGAGCAATGGTGTTAGTGCATCAAACATCCAAAGTGTAGGGGCATAGTAGGAATAGGTGTTGTACCATTTCAATGTCAGCACTATAGAGGGGGTGGCTATCAATACTTATTACTCATCATGCCTTCAAGTAGGTACAATCGAGCAACATGCCCTACAACAAAGGCTAGTAGAAGCATTTAATCTTCTTTGGGAGCTACCCCTTCCACAGAGCACCCCAACCATGTTCTATTGGATATTTAAATTTGATGAGTTCAAGTGGTTGGGTCCCTATCATCCCCCATTGGATTATCTTGTGAACATAATTGCAAAGATTTTTCCATATGTATGAGTCCTTAGAGACTGTCATCCAAGGCTAGTACTTGTTAGCAAGGATGTGTGCTCACTACAGCTGGCACTTGTAATCATTTATGAACCTATTTATAACTCCTTGGTACCTCATCAAAATGACATCTTCAAACCTTAGAACCTCCAAACCCCCTAGATGCTTGGGTTACACCACCTTGTTCCAATAGACCATGTGTAAGCATTTCCTCCCTTTTCCTTTGGATCATATCAAATTCCATATAATTTGGTTGACCTTGTTGATGACACCCTTTAATAATGCAGAAATAGAGGCAACATATATAATGATGGTTAAAAGAAAAAATGTATCCAAAATGATTTTTCCTTTTCTTCTCAATAAACATGTAGTCTAGTGACCTACCCTGGATTAGAGCTGCTAAATCAAATAAGTCCAAGTTGCTAGTCTATCCTAGGAAAACATGGGTACTCCTAGATGAGTCTTGCATTGTACCATGAAAAATCCCAAGCTTCTAACAAACTTGCATTTTTTACCCAGTCCCTCTACGTGGAAGAATTGCATTGTAGATTTTCCCTTGTTAGGCTCTAACCTTATTTCTTTCACCATTTTGTCCAAAGCCCTATTGATAGCTAAGGCTTCTAGGATAGCTACCCAAGTCATAATAATTGTGTCATCAACATAATGTTCAGTGCTGTAGGTAACCCCCTTATAATTTAATCCTATAACATCCTCTGCCCAACAATAAATCTTCATAGTATCCATAATGATGATAAATAGATAGGAAGAAAGAGTATCACCTTAACATAGCCCCTTTCCTGGGGAGGAAAACCCCTAGAGGCACCCATGCAAATTGAAGGAGTAGGCCACCATCACTTGAAGATTAATACAGAGGGCCACAACTTTTGGCTATATCCCTTTCATGAGCATAATTTCCCAAAGAGCATCCCCTAAACAATGTCATAGGCCTTTGCAATATCAAGTTTGATGCACATACTAGGGAACCTAGCCCTCTGTATGGAGTGCATGACTTCCTAAGGAAGTAGGATCTGATCTTGGATATATCTCGCCTTAACAAAGCTAGCCTAGTGGACACCAATCAAAGATGACATCAATTTTGGAGATGTCTAACAAGAATTTTGGTGAAGAATCTGAGAAGCATATTACACACCCCAATTTGTATATAGTGCATGAACATCATTAGGTTTGGGATCTTTGAGATAAGCACAATTCTTGAGTAGTTGATCTCATGGAAAACCTATCTCCACATCATCACGTAGTTGAAGGCATCTAAAATATTACTTCCCAAGATATCTAAGAATTCCTGGAAGGAATCGATAGGCCAACCATCTAGTCCCAAGGCCTTAGTAGTTTTGAGAAAAACCATGGCTTCAGAGAGTTATAGCATGGTGATTAGGACAACTAGCTAGTGATTATCCTCCTTCCTAATGACCTCTTAAATGGAGATAGGGAAGAACCTCCCCCCATCCAAACCCCCACCCGAAACTTCTGCATCTCTTAAGTACTATTATGTGAATCATGCAAGAGGGTTTTCCCTTGAAGAATGTAGCAAATATTTTTTTCTTGATTATTAAGTTTTGTAGTGGAAAAAAAGAAGAGAGTGTTCTTGTCCCTTTTTCCTAAGCCATCAAACCCTTGATCTCTCCTTCTAGTATTGCTACTGCAACTCTATAAGTAAGTTGTGCTCCTTCTCCTCCAAAGAGTTACCATTCTCCTGTTGGGCCTAAATGCTCAACAACCTTTGCTAGAGCATAGCCCAAGTAGTCATCATTTATAGGCTCCTAATCTTCTTTTTGACACATGAGTTCCCATGTTTTAAAAAATCTTGAGGGTCTATCTATGCAGGATACTTTTTCCATATTTCCATCACCATCTTTCACAGCCATCATTTTTTCAACCATTCCCTCTCAAATATAAAAGGCATAGGTCCTAGCCTATTTGGTTTATCATTCATGCAAAAAGGACATGACAATTGGAAGCCTATCACTCATGGCTAGTAACTAAGACCTGATTATTAAGAAGAATCTCTTAGTTTCAACCTAGACCCTATCAATCTAGGAGAGGATACAATCCTTACCTTTTCTCCTATTTCTCCAAGTGAAAAGATAGCCTTTAATATCCAAATCCTCTTATTAATAATCCTAGAGCATTTGCAAGAACTCATGACTTCTAGGTGGAGGGTCAATCTCTTCCCTAGTCTTCTTCCAATCATATAGACACTAATGAAAATCCCCAATTATCAGCCACATGATATGGTTAGGAACATGACTAGCAATATTGTGAAGCTCATGAAGATGCTCCCCCAAATTCTAGGGGCCATAGAAGTTCATAATCCAAAGTTCCTATGAGGGCAAGGACATAGTGAGACTCCAGGAAAATTCATCCACAACATCAAAAGGCATGCATGAGAGGGTAGCTAGCCCCCTAGCCCTACCCCAACTTTTCACAAAGTAGGAAAACCAACCCTGTCATTACAATAGATTATAGTGGATGATGTGTAGCTTAGTTTCCTAGATCCATAACATCATACAATTCTTTTAGTGTACTTCTTTTGTAGGGGGAAACATGTCCCTTAAAATTCCATTATAAGATCGTTATGGTCTATTGGCATATGGTTTTTTGTATATCACTTTGATGGTTACTTCTCTTGTTGCATCTTCTTGTTTCACATTTCTTGTATAGAAGGTTTTCCCATGTTTTGGATTCATTAGCAACCATAAAGCCCTATTCTTATTTCTTCAGAATCTTCTTGGAAAGTTGATCCATTGGTGGCTAGGTTGTGCCACACACCACCAAGATCCAATCCCCAAGCAGCAAGAGCTCATCCTTAGTGAAACAACAAGTGGTAGTGTGCAAATGCCCTAGGCCCCTAGGGCAAGAATAGGGACCCTGAGTTAGGGGAGGGGGAGGGGGAGTAGCATATCCATCCCTAGCTATTAGGACCCCTTGGTAGAAGCCTTCTTCCCATGACCTAGGAGAGAAGGCATTAGAGAGGTCCACTCCTTTTTTCCCACAACATTCAATCATCAATGTTTTATCGTATATTTAGCCCAAATGCCTTGGAATGCATCCTAAAATCCTTAGTGGCTTGGTTTCGCTTACCATACATTCCACAAGATGTTAAGGATTCATACTATGGTAGGACTGAGACCAAAATATTGAAGTGAGCATTCTCATATTGCACCATGAGATTCTCCTCCCCAAAAGGTAGGTCTAGGATGACCTTCCTCAATAAGTCACTAGAGGATAAGGACCTCTAAATGTAGAACCTCATATAGCCCATCCATTCCTTTGATGCCATGAATTTATCAAAGGAGATTAACTCCCCAAAATGGCCCACCAAAGCCTTTAGGAAATCCACCATCTAAAGCTCTTAGGACACCCCTAAGACCCTAACCCAAATAAGAGCCCTCAAGAAAAGGCCAATCTCCCAATGCATCCTAGGTTGCTAATGCATAAGGGCTATGCCCCTAGTCTCGAAAAACCATGGATCACCCAGCAAGACATGGTCTCATTCTTCAGGAGTTTGAAAAACAAATAATAAAAGGTAATTGTGAGTAACAAAACCTAGACCTTCCCCATGGTCCACAAGGGCATCACGTAACACATAATCAATTCCAGCCTCAGTTGTGACCCCGAGGACATAAATTTTCTTAATAAGGCTTAACTCTATAGTGGTTAGCTCATCTTGTGATAGCCCCTTTACTTGCAGTCACATTATTTCCCTCAATAGGGAGACTAATTCAATGTCCCCATCCCAAGGGTTCAAGTCAGTAGCACTTCCCCTCTAGCCAGCATCTCCAACCTTATGCCTAGGCCCCTAGGGTTACCTCCCCTAAGCCTCATAGGACCACTATCCTCTTTGGTACCTTTCCCAATTCTAGCACCTCTAGATCTTCCACCTTTGGGCCTGCCATAGCTGAGACACCCTCCATGCAACCCTCACTCATTAGCCTCATGTGCTTCACTCCCTCCATCTTTTTCCTATGCCTCACTCCCTCCTCTCATTATGTTCAATTCCTATGTATGTTTTTGATGCATCATTCTTTCTAGTTTCATGAGTTATTAGAGCATAAGTACCCCTTTCATGGCTATAGAAAGGTCGCATGATGGCCTTTCAAGGCAGCGTAAGACTAATAAATTATGAATACTTTTCATTGCTAATGGACTAAAAGAGATGGTGTTCTAACTAGTTTTATTTCCTTGACATATAGCTTATTATGTTTTCACTTTAAAACCTCTTTCTTTGCATCGTATGACATGATTTAGAAGAATGGATGTTTCTGTAAAATGAAGCACAGTGACATATTTATTGCTAGTAAAATTAGAAAAGATATGTTGCCAAGACAAAAAGGAGGAACATGGATGCATATTATGTTTGAATATTAAATAATTGTTAAATTTCTAATATATTAGATCAAGAGGAATTGAACATGAGATTTGATAAATTAGAATCCTAAAATGTTGGAAATGGAAAATTTGGGAATTGAACTTGAAACCTATTAGAATGTCATTTTAATTAATTTTTAATAGTGACCTTGGAAAGAATTTAACTCATGACTTGATGGTATGTAATAAGTTTAAAAGAAAATGAAAAACAATTCCCAAGAAAAAATCAGTTACAAGAAACAACCCATTATCTCTTGAATTTCACTATTGTAAAGAGAAAGGAGAGGGAGAGAGATAAAAGAAAGGGTGAGAGCATAACTAAAAGGGAGTGTGGCTAGCCAAAAAAAAGGGACAACAACAAAATAATATTGTTGCTATTGTAGAAGCTAACCAAAAAGAGCTTGTGTTGCTGAAACAAACAAAGGAATAACAATAAAAGAATACTGGGTGTGTTCCACACAAGAGTGAAATAAAAGAAAATTTAAGTTGAGCACCAATGCAACAAAAGAAAAACCTAACCTCTTTTTAGTGGTTGCACCTAAGCTCAAACCTATGTCTTACAACTTGAGAAACAAGCACCTTACCATTGCTCCAAGTGGTGGTCCCTTCAAACATTATTTTAAAATAATACTATAAAATTAATGTAATGGGATCCACTATTTATTTTGGTGTTTTATTGAAATTTTAATTTATAATTGTTAATCAATTAAGATATATCAAAAATTCAAAGTTGGAAGATTGTGCTCACAAAAGTAAAAAAATTTAATTAGTTTTTTGATTTCAGTCCTAGATTTTGATATTTTAATATTGAAAAATTACGAAGTACCTTGTAGGTCTATATTTTCTTTAATTGAATTAAATGTTAAATTGTTGCATGGTAGCTATGGCATATTTATCATTGCTTCAACTTGTGTAACATAAGTAAAATGTTGGATGTACAAAAAGTATAGTATCACAAAAGTTTGCTAGCTAAATTATAGGAACAAAGGAAAATAAATAAAAGACCAAAAATAAATTAGAAACCCTTGTAGTTTATAAAGTAAAATTGACCTCAAATAGGACAAAAGGTGGGCTACAACAAACAAGTAAATGTGGGATGGTGATGTATGCTTTATGACATGCTTATGATAACATCTATTCTTTTTAATATGTTAATTGTCCACTTCATATTAATGGTTGGAAAAAATACAACAGACTCATTTAATAGGAACATGTTACTCTCTTGAGTGTTGTCACCTTCACATGTCCACTCTCTCATTAGAGTTTGCTTGTCCAAGTCAAGTAATAATCATATCATGAATCAAAAAGAATTTTTGAAGTATGAGTTATTTAATCTTTATTGAAACCTTGGGTCTTCTTAATCCTATAAATAGAGGGAGGTTTGCTCTCATTTTTACCTTTTGCCAAATAAGGGAAGAGTATGATAGTTTGAGATATGAGAAGTAGAGGAAAGGGAGAAAGAAGAAAATGTGAAAGGTTGTTCCTACCTTGCCTTTTGGGCTAAGTATGGAGGCTTGGTTTAGTGGTTCTTGAAAGCCTTTGTTGAAGGATTAAGAGGCTGACTTTGTTTGTTACTACTATTGGAGGCTTTTGTAGCTGATTTTTGGGAACTATTGGACGAAAGGACTATTTTTCTTTGGTTTTGTACAAGGATTCTAGCTACACCTTGAACTAGCAATTTGAAGCTAATCATTAAGGCTACCAACTAGAAAACCCAAGCCTAAAGTGTCGTCTCCCTCCCCAAATTGGTCAACTCAATTCTAGAGTATGTATTCCAAACCTTTGCTATACAAAACATTTTGGTAGATGGTTATTACATAAGCTTGGACAAGGGAGGATTATTTCACAAGGGCAGATGGGATTTCTTATAAGTTGCAAGTTATGCATGGGATCTTTCATGAGTCATGGATCTTATTTATTTGGCACACATGTATTCAACTTATAAGTAAGTATTTTCCTTGGGTCATCTACATTTGGTATTTCATGTTTCTATGATAATTCTTAATGAATGTCCCCTATCATGATATCCATGCTTAGTAATCTCTTGTGTGGGCTACAAGGGATTCATCCTTGGAGGTGCTTCATGGTGTTAGTGCCAACCATTTTATCCAACACTGGGGTTCATGTGGTATGGGCTAGAAGATGTTGTTGGGTTAAAGGACCTTGTTGTGACAATTAGTGCACAGTTCCCTATTTTTTTTTTAGAATTTTCATTGTTAGTTTTGAAGTTGTCAAGAGAGTATTCATGTGCCAATTCATTGTTAAATGGTTCTTTCTTCAAGCCTACATTTCTCTCATTGTAAAAATATAATAAGTTGGAAAAATTTAATAATGAAGATTCCAAAAGTTTGAGACCATGCTAATTTATTATAGTGTTCTAGTTTGGTACATTTAAGATTTTATCTCTCCTTTCTTTTTGGTATTATTTTAATAAAATGTACATATTTCATTTGCTTAGAATTAGATATTGAGTTCACTAGTAAATTTTTCCTTTTGTTTTATTATGTCCAGATAGTCACCTACAGAATCTATCTTCTATTCTTTTTTTAAAAGAAAGAATATTAGAGATTGTTTTTCTTCTATTCAAGAGCAATGATGAGGGATTTTTATTCTTCTTGTACTTGTATTTGAATTTATGTTCCTTATTACTAGCTATAATAAACTACTTCTCATTCAGTTTTTAGATTGATAATTATAAGTCTTTGTGTGTGTGTGTTTTTATATTAACATTGGATTGTGGTAGAAGTGAATAGTTAGAACATCAAAGAATTTTAAATGTTGGCTTTTTTTTCATATATTCTATTTCTATATCATGTCTAAAAGTTTAAATGCTTGCTATACAAGAAATATGCCTAAAAATGCATGCTAGAAATGTTTATATATATACACACACATACATGGAAATGAAAATATTTTCTAATCTATTCAAAAGGAACATTAGGAAAATAAAGAGCAATATAGAGATATACTCTATGGTGTACCTCAAGGGCTGAAACAAGTATGCTACAATATAAATTATTTAAAAAGAAATGAAAAAAAAAACTTAGTGCTAAGGAACTTAACATATGAATCAAGTTGGAGGAATCTGACCTATAAATTAGAAATATTTTTCATATCATTATTGTGTTATTATTTTAAATAATAAGCACAAGAACTGTTATGTATGATTCTAATGAACTATTATTTAGAGTTTGAGTCATTAAAATATAAATATCCCTTCCATGGCTATAGAAAACTCACATGATGACCTATCAAGGCAACATAAGACAAGATAATAATAAGTTATAAACATAAAATAGAAATTTTTGTATTGTTGATGGCTTGAAAGAGAAGTTTTTTCACTTGGTTTTATATCTTAGACTTGCACTTTTTCATATTTTTGTTTTGAAACCTCTTCCATTGCACCTTATGACTTGATTCCTAAGAAGAAATGTTGCTAGAAATAAAGCACAGCTATGTATATATTGTTGGTTAATTTAGAGATGATATGTTATTAAGACTAGAAGAAGAAACAAAGATGGATAGCATGCTTGAATGTTAGATCAAGATGAATTGAACTTGTGATCTAGCAAAATTAAAATTCTAAAATGTTGAAAGTTGTAGATTTGGGGATTAAACCTGCAACCTATTTAAATATATCTTTAATTCATTTTTAATAATAATCATGAGAAGTATTGAAATCATGACTTTTTGCCATAAAAAAGGTTTTAAAAATAAAAGAACAGTCTCCAAGAAATAATCAGTTACAAGAAATAGTCCATTATCTCTTAAATTCCACTAGTATAAATAGAGAGGGAAAGGAAAGAGATTGGAAAAAAATAGAGAGACATAACCACAAGGGAGTGTAACTAGAAGAAAAAAAAACAAAATAAGATTGGCTATTGTAGAAGACAAAAAATGAACTTGTGCAGCTAAACTAGAAATTAAATAGTAACAAAAAAAAGGCTATGGTTGCTTCATAAGATAGTGAAAAGAAAGAAATTTTGAGCTAAGTAATAATCCAACTTACTAATAAATTGCTCTTGGTAGACAAGAAGGTAAGATGATCCTTCTTTGCTATGTTGGAAGATAGACAACAATGGCTAATTATGTCAATTCATCTATTTTCTCTCTTCTTTGATTTGAATATCTTTTGATGCTTTAAAAATATTGTTGTTGAGATCTTAGATCATTGAATCCTTGATTTTGTTGTTAGATCTCTCCTTCAATTCCCTACATTCTCAAGCCTAATTGAGTTGGATGAGAGTTATTTTTGTAACAATTTAGAAACACCCATAATGATTTGGGGCATTTTTGGCATAAAATATTTATCAACAAGAACCCAGGATCCCTAATATGATTATTGGTATCACTGCTAGAATGTGAGAACATCCTTGGTCCCATGTCTATGTTGGGGATTTCTAAAATCTAAAGAATTATTTAATTCTTGGTTTCTTACTAAAATTGGTTTGATGACCCCTTTGAATCCTTAATCCTTGGATCTAAATCTTGATTCTCATTTGTATACCTTCTCAAGTTTGATTTTGACATGTTTCTATGAGTCCAATGGAGTGGGGGAAATATAGAGTGTTAATTTATCACTATTATGTTAGTGATTTTTCTATTATCTATTGTTTCTTTGAGAAATGGTAGGGATATATTAAAATTGCAAAATATGTAGAAGCCAACCCACAGTAGCGAATCATAAATGGAAAACCTAGCAGACTCTAACACCTTAGAACCAAAGCCCTACCATCTTTGGGATCCAAAATGATCTACACGTAGAAAAAATGGTGGATCCCCTTATTCCAAAATTCTAACTTTCAGTGATAAAGATCTATTGAATCCTAGAATTACATGTAAGACATATCCATCTACTCCCAAACCTTTGAAAATCTAGAGCCTTTTTGGGAGACTTGTGCATCCACAGTCTTGGCATTTCTAGAAATGAATGGTCTGGAGGATCTCCTTGTTTCTTTCGATGTCCACAAAGGCCATAGCTTCCTAATAGTGTTTAAGCTCCACCTCCCTCCTAGCCCCCTCCACCTTGTCCCCCTTCCCATCCAAGTTCATCTTACCTACAGTGTAATATATGTGTTGGCATAAGGCCATCCAAGCCATATTACAATCAATGTTCAACACAACATATAGGCATCTACCCTCCTAAAACCAGATATGCACATTAGTTTCATGAGCTCAATCTAGCTACTACTAGAGCTATGCAACCTTAATCTAATCTCTTTCCTTGGTACACCTAGCCTCCAACTCCCTTTTTAGCCATTTTTTCTCCTCCTGCTTCATCTCCTCTTGTATTAGTATCTACAATTTGTTGATAAGACAACCCTAGCCGAATCTTCCTGTAACTGTTAGTGCCTACTAATCTTCTCTTATAACTTAGCATGTTGTAGTGTAGCCTCCCAAATGGTCCTCTCCTCCACCCTAGTGCATGCAATAGCCTCTTCCACAACCTTTTGAATCTTATCTTGATAATAATGCAACATTTCCTAGTTCTTTCCCTTGGTTGCAATTAGCCCTTGTTGTGCTACTTCCACTAACAGCTCAAATACTCCCCATATTGAATTCCACCTACGCACCAATTCAAGAAACTATGCTGCCCTCGACCTTGACATCCCAAACTGTCTCATCCTTCCAGAATACACAAACTTAGGATCTGACCTCAGCTTCCATGGTAGCACCAACATCCCAATCCTCCAAAGGGCTATAATAAGATCAAAATGATGTCCATTATGTTGTTTCTGAAGCTCAAAAAAATACCATAGCAAATTAACAAAAATGCCTTGTCGCATGCAACTGATAAAATAAAATTGAATTGTCAATAGCTTAGTCAAACTTCTTGAATGAATCAAGACTTTTTTTATCAAAACTATCACCTCCTACCATATTTATGATAACACAAAATTTAGCACATGTCTACTTGTCATTTTTGGTACTACCCATTTTAAGAACCCTTTTGTATGTTTGAGGCTACATATAACTAGGAGAATAGTTTTCCCCTCTATAGGACTGCCCAAAAACACCACCAACGCCAGCTCCGTTAACTCAATCTTGACATCCCAAAATGTCATCTCACCACCCACCCAATTGGTAAAGAATGTGCTGTCAGCTAGCTTAGGGTTCCCTTTCAACCTAGGTAGGAGCTCTACCCATTCCATCTATTCCACCATCTTCCAAAGTAGTAGATTTTCTTGGATAATGATGACAAAAGGCTCAAATAGTTGTGCATCATGCATTGTAACTAAATTTTCCCACCATAGTCAGGTCCCAACTGATGAGTGGCGAGGTACCCCTACACTCTACCATACGAATACGAGCGTACACGCGCGATCCGGTCGAACTCCGCAGACTAAATGCCTTAACGCCGCAAGAAACACTTGGGGTTAATCGTTCGTTGTCTTCCCAGGCTTGCTTGTATGTGTCACGGTGTATGGTTAAGCAAGTCTGAGGTATGTGATTTTTTTGGTATTTTCGGC
>MNCI01030039.1:576984-613974 GCA_015680685.1 Gnetum montanum | reverse complement strand
CGCGTCGGCCGCGATATCGCGTACGCGATATCGCGGCCTAGTGAAAACCGCGTCTCATCACCAACCATAGCCACTGGCACTAATGGAGGAAGGAATTGATCCCTAAAAATTAGATTATTCCTTGTCTTCCACATCACAACACCATAGTCACTTTTGAGTTACCATCTAGGTTGACTAGCAATGATAGCACAACTACCTGCCAAGTGTCCTACAAATAAGTGCATTGGTAAAAAAAATGGTTAACCATCTCAAGCTTCTTCAGACATAAGGGGAAAAGAGGATTAACACCTAACCATCACACCCTAAGAAAAGCCTACATTGGAAGCATGATCCACTTAATTAACCAAACAAAGACTTTCACCTTCTTAGCCAATCTGCCCTTCCAGATAGGCTTCCATCAAGGAGTTAAGCTACTTCATGGTAATAATATCTCTAGAAGGTTTTCCTAGGAGTTTCGTTTGTATCATCTCTCTTACTTGTCTACACATGGGCTACCATAGCAGTGATCCCTACATCCCAACCTTTCACTGTTGGTACTTTTGATGCATAATGTGTACCCATTAGGTTGGACACTCCTCTAGTAGCACTAATCAATTGACTAGGCACTAAAAATTGATCATGATCTCATCATGGAATTTCAACACCCCAATCCACCTTTGGCATTGCAACATTTTTCCAACATATGAGGTGTAACAATTCCCCTTCCCCCTTAACCCTTGACTAAAAAAATTTGTGAATGATCTAATTAACTTTGAGATGATCCTCATTGGGGGCAATCCATGGACACTATGAAATAGGAAACTACCATGAGGATGGAAAAAGCCAACATAATTCTTCCTTTCCTTGTTAGGAAACAATTAGTCTAGTGGCTAGTCTACTACTGTAGTTTCTATATCAGGTTGACCACATATGATATCTATGCTAGGAAAAGATTGAAATTCCTAGATATGAGTCTTGTTCTTTGCCTAGCAAGATCCCCAATAACTAGGAGATCCTACCCTTAACCTGATCATCAACATTCGCTAGGTGAATTGCTAAGTTTACCCAATTTATCTCAAGACCCACCTCCTGGGCCATCCAATCCAATGCACAATTAAGCACAAGGGCCTATGGCATAGCTACATGTTGAAACATAATTGTATCATCAGTGTAATATTCTACGAGGTAATCCACTCCCACAACCTCCAACCTCACATTTGTAGTAGATATGTAATGTGTCCATGACCATAATAGATAGGAGTGATAAGGAAAGATGGTCTCCTTGCTAAAGCTCCCAACTTGATTTGGTAAACCTCCAAAGTTGACCATCAATATCAAAGAAGTAGCTCCCTAAAGCCTATAGCTAGATACAAAGATCCACAAACTTGGGATCAAATCCTTTGCATAGCATAATCTCTTTTAGTACCTTCAAACTAATAGTATCATATAGCTTTGTAATATCCAACTTGATGGGTACCCTGTATTATGCAGTGCATGTAGGATTTCATGTAGGAGTATGACCTAGTCCTAAAGACATTTCCCTTTTATGAAACCTACATGATGCCTCCCAACTAGATTTGACATCATCAAGGCCAGATGACGAACAAGAATTTTCATAGATAGCCAAAGTAAGGTATTACAAACCCCAGTAGGTTTGAACTATGTCAATGCCATTGGATTACTCACTTTGGGGATGAGAACAATCCTTGAATGGTTAATCTCTTGCCAGACCTACTGCTAGTGTAGCATCATGTTGAACACCTCCAACATATTCTCCTCCATGATATCCATGAACTCCTTGAAAACATTAATTGGCCACCTATCCAACCCCAAAGTCTTATTGGTTTTCATTATTACCATTGCTTCTTCCAACTTCCACATTGTGAAGGCCCTAAGTAACACCCTATTCTCCACATTCTTAGTGATCCTTTTTACCTACACCAAAAGTGAATTGGTGCACTTCTTGCATCAAATTGTGGCCTAGTATTGATTCATTTCCTAGGAAATATCATGGCTATCAACTAGGGTGGTGTCCCCCTGCACCATCTATATCATCCACTTTGCTTGTCCTCATGCCTTAGCAGTAGTAAAGAAAAAAGTGTGTTGCCTAAGCCAAGTTATCCTAGCGTGTTACCTCCAATACATTTCTTTCTTCATCAAAAGGTCTTGAATCTCTTTGAGGATCACTTGTTCCTCTTCCTCCAACTTTGTACCTTCCTCTTACTATGATTGAATTTCTTCCAACCTTTGTTGTAATCTAGCACAATGAGCATGAAAGGAAATTTTATCTTTAGAAGCTTTGACGCATAACTTTTGTTTAATTTGGTTCAATTCATTTTTCAAAAACTCCCTTGAGTACCCATAGACATGGTATGTCCCTCAAATTTCCAACACCATTAGCTAGAGCTAAGATTTGATTAACAAAGTTCACTCAAATCAAAACAAACAAGAAGTAATCCTCAGGCTCTGTGAATTTGACAAACAATTGAACGATGGTCTGAAGCTTATCTCTCCTTCCAAGACACCTGAATATCAAACTTTAGCATAAGACTCAAGCTAATCAAAACTTGGTCAATCATTGGAAGCACTTGATCCTTCCCTTGATGTTGATTACTCCATGTGAATTCTTAGTCCTTGATTTCCATGTCAATGAGCTCATGCTTCTCAAGAAACTCCTAAAGTTCCTAATACCTCGAAGGGTCCATATTATCACCTCTAGATTTCTTCCATAGGTACAACCTTTGATTGAAATGATCAATTAGAACCCACTGTCTCTAATCAAGGACCACCCACACTAGCCATCTGAGCTCTTTCAATTAAATCTCCCAATTTTGGACCCCATAAACATTGGTAAGCCATATACCCTCTAACACAACAAGAAATATTATGCTCCATGTCAACACATCCATGAAAGTTAAAGCTAGTCAGGATAGAATGACCAGTCCCTTTGCCCTATCCTAGCAAGTGATCATCTATGTTTGCCAACCCTTTCATCTCAAGAGCTAAGATTCTATTTGTTGCAATTTTATTTCCTACAAGTAGACTACATTACATCCTTCATTCCAAACAACTTATTTCAGTGGATTTTGTTTATAGTGCATACCTTAACCCCTACAATTCCATGATATAATCTTCATGGTCTACTGATTGACCATTTTTTATAAACCTCTTTCAAGGTTTCTTAATAGCCCAAATTAATTTTCAAGTTTGTTCTCTTACTCTGGAAAACTAGCGTTGTGGGGAGACCAGTTTCCCTAACACTTAACAAGATTGATAATGCTCCCATCATTATCTCAGCATTCTCCTTGTGACATGGTACAATCTCCTACATATGGGGCTTCAATGATTCCCATACAGTAAAGACCCAACTCTCCAACTATGGAAGATCATTCCCATTATTAACCAAGTCCAATTCTGACTAGTGGGAGATTACCTTCTACTTAGAAGATCCACACTCCTCTTCCTTATGTTCTCTAGACCCTGTGGGTTTCAAGACCATGCGGCCTTTCTTAACAACCTTATACTAATCCAACTTCATCTTTTTGACTAATGCCTAGTCCATGGGCCAAATCTTGCAAGTGGAAACCTGATGGTCCACCTTTCCACAAATGGTACATCCACTACCTACTGTATTTGGGAAGGTGTTATCATCAATGATATTCTCATATTCTACTAGGATCTTTTTTTCCCCCAAGGGAAGTTCCAAAATCACTTCTCGCACTAAATCCTTTGATGGAAATGACCGCCATATGCAAAAACATGGAAATACCATTCACTCCATCGAGCCCCTAAACTTATCAAATGTGATAAACTAACCAAAGAATCCAATGAGGGTTTCCAAGAAGTTCTTTGTCCACATTTCTTAGGGAATGCCAGATGCCCTGACCCACATGAATACCCTAGTGAAAAGATCTTCATCCTTGTGGGCCCTAGCCTCCACAATGTCAATGCCAATCCACAAGCCCTATAGAACCATAGTTTGCCAACAAGAATTCTATCATAGTCCTTTATGGATCAAAAAATAAAAATCAGTAGGTCCTTAGAGAGGTTGCAAACCTCAATGTCAGCCAAACCCCACATAGTATGTTCCCATTTCTTAACAAGGTCCATCTAGGGTCTAGCACCACATAAAAAAAACTTGCTAATTAGACTTAAATCCATCATCCTAACCCCATTGGAAGGAGGGTGCTGCACCTAGAGCCACATGAGACCTTTTTTCCTAGAATAGGCCTCAATGCATCCATCCCCTTGACATAGATTCCCATGTTCTCAAGAACCAAGTTTCCTTCCATCTCTTCCACTACACAATTGTCTACAAGACCACTTGGTGGGCTCTCCCTCCAATGATGCTAGGCCTACTTGCACCAACATTGCTAACATCCATCACCCTTCTTACATCACCAGCTAAGTTTGCACTTGCTCTCACTGCTCCAACCGTACCTACTCCCACTCCTACTCCCATTTCAAAAAAATTATCTTCCTCTTCTATTATCTATTGTTAAAATATCAATTAGTTTGATTAAATTTTAGTGGTGTGCCTTATAATATTTTAGCTTAGAAGAGTTTGATTGAAATAATTTTGTGTTATGAGTGTTACTAGAAAAATAAAAAATATTATTATGCCATTATACAAATATGAGATTATTGATTTATATGTTTCTTATGGCCATTGTTTTGGTTGCATAGGTTTGTTGATGAACAAGATCAAATGTACTTTTATGGTTTGAGAAAAATCTAAGTTTGATTTTTAAATAAAAAAAACAATACAAATCTATAAATCATTTTAGAGGAATCTTGTATAGATTTTTATAGATGTTGTTTATCTTTCATGATTATCTTTTATTTCAAAACATTACTATTGATTAAAACTAAAATCTAAGTTGCAGAAAATGTGTTGAAAGAATTAAAATATGACAATTCATGATAAATCTTTAGCTTTTAACTCATGTATATCTATATTAGAAAATTTAAGGCTTTTGTAATCAATTACAAGAAAGAAAGCAACATGGCTACAATGGTTTTCTTTTATTGCAAATTATCTATTTTATGAATACTATATTTTCTTGTAGTTGAACTATTTGTATGATTCATTATGTTTGGTTATGCATAATTTAAGACTACTATAGTGAATTGGTTGAGTTAATTTACTTATAACTAAACTAGAAGGCTTTAGATATGATTTCAATATGTTTTGAAATTTGTATTGCACTTGAATGCATTGTGTATATCAAGAGATGTCAATCATCATATTGGCATTATCTTCCTTCTAGATTCTTGGGATATTATTTGCATTATATAATTTTCTATGTTTATAATTTACCTTGTATGATAAATTGATTGTTGTCAATGTTGTTCTGATTGCTATTTAAGAAATTCATCTTTGTGTTAAAGAGAAAATATAAGGATTGCCGTAAAGATGAAGACAACTTATTAGGAAATTTGCATATGAAAGAAGATTGTAATTAAAGCTAAGTATGAAAATGAAAGTTGATTGCAATTAAACCTAAATATGAAAAAGAAGAGTTGACATTGAATATTAATTCATACAAATAGGAAATATTTGTAAAAAAGAATTTGGCAACCAAATATGGGCAAATGATAGAGACTAGCTTTTGGCAAAGTGACAGAGTTCAGCTTATGAATAATGTAGAAACTATAAAAAAGGAAATCCATTAGCTAAAAAATGAATTAAACAACAAGACAAAAATATACTATAAGCATATTCAGAAAATCTTAGAATTGACATAAGCAATCAAGGATGAAGGCCAAGGAATAATGGATATGGTTAGCATGTTCAGAAGTGAACACAAGAAGAAAATTATGAAGATGACTAATGCTGTAGTAATTTGAATGAAGCTAACATGAGAAAAATAATCAAGGAAAATAAAGAGATTCAACGCCTAAGACAATAATTAAAGGATCAAGAACTAGTTTGTGCTTCAACAAACCATCAGTTTGAGAAGATTGCTACTAATGAATTAGCACCAGCAAAGGAAGAAAGTTATATAATAATTATTGACGTTATCATTCAACATCCATCCTATGGAATCATTTATTCCCTCTTCCCTAGAATCTTGTAATTGTAAGCCCCACTAGTGGGATACTACCCGAAGACATGATTTTTCCCAAATTTTTATTGAATGATTTAAAAATATGAATATATGATGTATGCCAAGCAAGAGTAAACAATAACGATTTAACTATTTTTTTGTTCCATTTAATCTTTTGGTCTCTCATGAGTAAAGAAGATGAATGTCTGATAAAATGAATTCTACCCATATTTAGGCAATGTGGATCTTCCTGCATTCATACTATGTTTGAAATAAATAAACACTCATCATAGAATCAAAATACTAACTCACATAACACCATCCTTATGATTGAAGAACAAAGTTAGATGATAGCCCAAGATATCATAAGAAACTAACCAATCCCATGAGATGTCATTTATGCACAATAGAATAAAGAATCAAAAATGATTAAAAAGGGAAATGTTAGTTAAGACAAAAGGATGTGACCTTACATAAAAGTTAAAAATTATTCATGTACCTTGATAAGAAAGAAAAAAAATGTGAAGTGAAATAACATGGCAAAGAAAGCATGGTAATGTAGTAAAAGAAGTGAAGCCTATGAAGAAACAGTGTGCAAGCAAGCTAATGAAACAGGATGTAAGATAGTACATGGGAAAAACAAAAGAGAATGGAAAGGAAAAAGACATACAAGAACAAGAAGGAGCATACAGAACAAGCAAAGATTCAAAGCATAAGAACCAAGTCCAAAAGTAGAAGGAAACACTTACAAAGAAGAGTGCAAATCAAGTCCATCTGGCAACCATATTTAAAGAATCAAGGGGATAGAAACATCATCTTGTTAGTTATGTGGATGATGGAACAACCATCTGTCAAGAGGAAAAATAATAGAATTCATTCCATGAAAAAATACGGAAGAAAAAATCAAACCTACAACAAAGGACAAAAACCATGTGATGAAGAAAAGTCCAGAATGAAGAACATCTAATCAAGACATTGGTAGATCAGGATGTCAAAACCAAGATGTTGCTAAGTGCCTCCAGCCATAGCCATTACACCAACGTAGCTAGGGAATGAGGATCTTTTGCCAGGATGGATGATGACAAACTCCAATTCTATTAATAAAATTCCCTTTTCCCTTTTCATGTTCCAAAAGTTATTTGTTGTCTTTCATTTGAATTTATCATGCATTTTAAACATAATTTATATGAGATGAGGGATACACTTTTACATAAATGCTCACCTAATTAAAACTATCATTTAGCTTTCAATAATAAATATCTTCCTACTCAATTATAGCTATTCACAATTATCAACAAAAACAAAAGAATTAAACTTTGGATAGAAAAAAATATTAAAAGTAATACATGGACAATGTCCATATCTTCAGAATGTTCTTTGTCTTTAAATGTGCAATATAATAAGGGTAACACTTAGAAGTTGAGTTATTCATGCTGATCTTCTCACACATTAACTTGTACTAAATATTATTCTATTTACATGTAGCCTTAACCCATCTAAAGGTAGAATTTTCAACAGTTTTGTCCTAACTAGGTTCTAGAACAACACACTTTGTTTTTGCAAAGGCTTGTTGACTACAAATAACACACTCCCTATTGTCATTTACAAATTTTCACATACAGCAAGATATCAAGTTTTAGATAATAGAATATAAGAGAAAATGTACATGAACATAATGATATAAACAGAAATAAGAGACGAAGCATACAGTTGCTTGGGATTGCTAACACTAAACAAAGTAATAAAGATGTCTTTTAGATATGATCAATTAAGATAAAGAATCAATTTGTGTTGAAAATAAATCAAAATCTCTTTTTTATTACTGGGCACAGCTTAGTGATATGATATTCTTAAATTTAACTAGCTAGCTCATTATCTAAAAAGGATTTTTAAGAAAGAGATTGTCTATTCAAGTCACACTTAAGGCATCACTACATTCCATTATAGTTCTTCTAAAGTATTATGTTGGCTATATGTCTTGGGGTGTACCTATAATCCTAGCCCATTCCTACCCCATCCCCCAACACCCCAAAATAAAAAAAAAAAGAATAGAGAGAGAGAAAAAGCAAAGGTAAAAAAATACTCTATTGAACTATTACACTCTGGATATCACTCTCCTACATCACTATGTAGTAGGTACAGTTCATCATTCAACAAATACAAAGGCTAGTAAATCACAAACAAGTTTAACAAATTAAGTAAAAAATATGCAATAATTAGCTTAGGTCAAATTATTTCCTAAAAACATCTGTTATCCCTTAACCCTTGTCATTTGGAATGATAGTTTAGATATTTATGTTCTAAGTAAACCTTGCACTGAATAACATTTCCAAGCTCCGACTAACTATCAAAAAATTATTTTCAATGATAAAAGTCTAGTGCTAGAAAAATATTGGAGATGTGCATGTCTACAGATATATATACATGTGTATATACATGGACATACATGCATATACATATATGTATAGACAATTATGTTAATGTACAGAAAAAATATAAATATGTGTAAATACACACATATATACATTTGCAAACAAAATTTAGCTTTCAAAAACATTAATAAAGGATACTATGTTTTAGGATTTTTAAAGAAATTTCATGAGATTTCTTATAGTTCACCACATTTTGCATTTGAAAGCATAAGGTTTCCTATAACAAAACAACCATAACGTATGTGCCGGAAACAAATTTCTCCTTTATCATAAACCAATGGTGTTGAAGACCATAGTATTTGTGTGACAAAAATAAAAGCATTTTAGATTGATGATAAGAACCATAATATTATGCAATTAATCTATTTCAACTGGAACAACCTAACTGACAGTATTATTAGGTAGAAATCCTCAAATAAAAAAATAAAGTTAAATTTCCAGTAGAATGATGCATATGAACTTTTAATAAGAATTTTCCTTATCCACTACTAGTGTGATGTTCAAAAGTAATTAAATAAGAATACAAAATGGATGTCCACGTATTACTTTCTACAATAACAATTAAGTATACAAGAAAAGGGGGATCAACAAATTAACACGGAAAGTTTACTATTAAAAGCAATATCCTAATACTTCACATATTTAACAACTTCATTAATTTCACATTAAGGTAAGAAAAAATCAATTGAATATACAAATTTAGCAAATTTTCTAATAGTAGGCAAATATTCTCAAAATACAATAGAAAAACCATTCGATATGAGAATATAATGATTAAAGAAGACATCTAAGCAAAGAGACAAACATTAAAGGAAAGAAAGAAGAAAATGATCATAGAATTAACATCTAGTATAAATAAAGAATACCAAGGCCATTAAGGCATAATGCCTTTTTCTCAGTACCATGCTCTAGAAAATTGGATTCTATCCAATATCCCTAGGATCTCATCATCCTCACATTGATGTAATAAAACATTTTAGTTTCAGTTTTATTGTAATAACATTAATACATTAATATATGCAACATGAAAAAGCATCAAAATGAAGTTAGTGTGAATGTTATTAACAAAAAGCACAAATACTAAGTATAGGATGATAGGATGCTAGACATATATTGAAGAAATATGTCTAACATCCTAAATAAAAATAACATCATAACATGTCTATTTCAGGATGGAACATTGATTACAAGCATGAAAACATCAGTTCAAGTCTTAAACATATAAAGTATTCTACAATCATATTCTACATATTGAAATAATTAAAAGGAAATATTATAAGATCTATTAACCTTAAAATAATTGAGAAATTAAATCAAAATTTAATATTTAGATTTTCTTAACATGTCTTGATAATATACTAGACTCTTGACTCTTAGTGACATCATAAAATTCCTTCAAAGATTAAATCATTCTCATTGACATTGAGGAATGCAAACATAATAAATGCTTTCCTTTAAGTACTAGGCAAAACGAACCTTCAAAATAATATATGAACGGTAAATCAACAAAAAGATGAAGATAACCAAATGAAAAATAAGAAAAATTAAGGTATTTTAAAGGCTAGAGTGCTAATGATCTAATGTGGAAAGATAGAAATTGAGAATGCCATCAAGTTTAGGATGCATTTCGATAGGAACATACACTAGTTATTGTAGAAACCTTAGGTTGTAGTTACAAACACTTTCTTTGGGGGATTTCCATAATCTAGTAAAATTACTAGAGATAAGGGTATGACTAGTAAATTTCTCAAATTGAGACATGAATTTAATTTTAAAATCTAATCATGTCTTGATAGAGACATTCGGGACCATAAGAAACCATTAGGCTGCTTTACCTAGAAATGTTATCATAAAAAATCTACATGTAACATCATTATTGATGACATTATAAATTCCTAAAAGAGTTTCAAAACATTCAAGTTATTATCATGTATTTCTTGAATTGAGATCAAATAAAAGGTTGATATATTTTATAAAGATTTAGAAATGACATAATAATTTGCAAAGTTGAAAGGATTATTAACCACAGGAGTAGAAGATGGGTTAGCTTCCATCTTGATTCTAGTTTTAACATGAATATCAATAGAAAAATGACAAACTAGTTCTATTTATTAATTAAATTGATGGGTAGTTGGTCATTTTGTATTAGGGGTAATGGATCTCCTAAGAAGCAAGCTATGGGAATGTTTCTCACTTATAAAGCAAACAAAGCATAAAATGTAATATATTAATAAACTTAAAAGTTATGCTTTATGTAAAATAAAACAACAATACCCTTTAAAAACATGTTTCAAGATGCAAAAACCTAGGACATCTTCCATATGGGTACAGAAACCAAGGAATAATTTTAGCTGGAAGAGTAATAATGATGTTTAATTTTAAAATGTATTGGATTAAATCTATGGTAATAAGTATAATATAGTGCAAAATATATTAGAAAAATTTGTAAAATACTTAAGAAAAAGAAAACATAATAAAAATGGTTCAAAACAAAAACTATGAAAAATAATAAAATTGAAAAATTGAAGAGCCACTTTGATTATTTTAGCATGGATGTCTATCTCCACTACAACTAAGTTGGAAAAAGGAGATCCAAAAAATTGAGCGTGCTTGTCCATCTATTAAGGTATTGCAGTCATTGGCTATCTTGGGTTCTTGGAAAGGTTTTACTTGTTGCATGTTAGCTAGCAACTTCTTGTTCAGCCTTTAAGGTTTGTAAATTAGCATGGCCCCAAATGGTAATATTTCATAAATAATATAAGGTCCCTCCCATAACATTTGGAACATAGTTCATCATGGCACGTGCATGGAATTCTAGTATAGAACCTTATATCATTGTTTAAATTTCACTTTCCTAATCCTAAGGTTATGTCATTGCTTGTTATAGGCCTTGTGCACTTTATGACAAAGCCACTAGTTGATTCTCATCTACTAAGTTGAGATTCATTAACTATTCTTTCTATGCTAGGTTTAGGTCAAGGCAAAGGTCACAGGCTATTGAAATTGTACAAAGCTTTGCTTGGATAGGAAGAGTTGTTAATATTTTGTACATAAGCTCATAGTGAGAGTAGCTAATAAGAAATTTCCATGTGGAGTGATAGGCCTAAAGAGCATCATTGAGTTTGGTTCTCCAATCCCTCCTATATTTACTAATAGTTCTTGTTAGTATTTTTGTTATCTCCCGATTAGTATCCTTCACTTGACCATTGGCTTGGAGGTGGTATGGAGTTGTTAAATTATGTTTAACTCCTAAGTGTTTCATGAGCTTCTAAAAAGTGGTGCTTGTAAAATGAGTTCCATTGTTAGAACTAAGTGCATGTGGCACTAGAAACCTATTTACAACATGTTGTTATACAAACTGGGCCACTATGGAAGGTGTGCAATTGGTGATAATCACTACTTCCACTTATTTGGTATTGTAGTCAATAGTTATGATGGTGTAAATATTTTCATTATACATGGGATTGATGGAACCTATGAAATCAATGCCCCAAATGTTGAAGGGTTCTAGTGGTTGGATCCATTATTGAGGCCCCTCCATATGAGCGTTCATCCCATCATCATGTTGACAGTAGTCACAGAAGTGGATGAAGTGATGGGCATCCCTAAAAAGTGTAGGCTAGTAATACCCTACCATGAGTATTTTAATGGCCATTCATCTCCAAACATAATGGGCCCCACAAGGACCCTCATGAGCAACTTGTAGAATGCGCAATTGATCATCATCAAGAATACACCATCAAACTAGGCCATCGATGCACACCTTCTAAAGGTGTCTATTTATTTCCATGAAGTATCTAACTTGGTGAAGATATTGTTATTTCTTCCTATTGTCCCACTCATGTGGCATCTCCTAAGTAAGTAGGTAGGTTAGGATGCCATTGTACCAGTTATCTTTCTTGGGCTCTTGTTTAGTAATAGCTCTAGCAAAGAGGAGTTCATCATGAAATTGATCAAAAACTAGACTTTCCTTCTCTTTATTGTCCCATTCTAATTGAGACAACTAGTCAACTACCACATTCTTAGTTTCCTTTCTATCCACCATGGTTAAATTGAACTCTTGCAAGATTACTAGCCACCTAATTACATTGTGGTCAATGTGCACAAAAATCTTGTATCCAAGCACATAATGCCTAAATTTCTCTAAGGCATACATCATTGACTTTAGTCCTTTCTCATTGGCGGTGTAGTTTATATGTGCATCCACAATGCTCCTACTTGCACAATGGATGTAGTGTAAATGTTTTTGATCATCCAACTATATGAGCATGGCTTCTAAGGCATAATTTGATGCGTCCTTCATAATGTAGAAGGATATAGACCAATCAAGTTCTTGTAGAATTGAAGTTTCTATGAGCTTCTAATTCAATTATTGGAATGCATGCTTGCATTATTTGGTCTAGAAAAATAGAGCATCCTTCTTTTTTAGCTCCATCAATAGTTTGGTAATCTTAGAGAAGTTCTCAATGAAGTGTTGGTAATAGCCAATGTGGCTAAGGAATGGCCTCACATCTTTAACTATCTTAGGTTTTCAAGTCATTCCTTGGATGACTTTATTTTTTAGGGTTCACCTTAATCCCTTTTTATGATATTATGTACCCCAGCATAATGTCCTCCTAAACCATCAAGTGGCTTTTTTGCTAGTTGAGCCTAACATTTGTCTCCACACACCTTTTTAGTACTTACTCAAGATAGTCAAGGGCTTGCTCAAATGTATCCCCATAGGTGGAGAAGTCATCCATGATTACTTCCATCATACTACCAATTTGTTGTTAGAAAATGCTAAAAAGGGGGCATTGAAATGTTACAAGGACATTGCACAAGATGAATGGCATCTTTCTATATGCAAAAGTCATCCACAAACTTGTGAATGTACTTTTGGCCTGATCCTCTGGTACTATCTAGTTTTGGTTATAGCCACTATAATCATCCAGAAAGCGGTAATAACAATGCCCTAAAATTATGTCCAACACCTGGTCCACAAATGATAAAGAAAAATTATCCATGTATGTTGCCATATTCAACAACCTGAAATCAATGCAAACCCTCCATTTCCCTCCTCTCTTTGGCACTATCATAAGTAGGCTAACCCATTCACTATTTGCAATGGGATAGATGAACCCCACCTTGAGGAGTTGCTCAATCTCCTCTTTAATAATCTGCTTGACTTTGGGGCTCAACTATCATTGCAAATACCACTTTGATTTAATGAAGGAATCTATGTAAATTCAATGTTGGCATATCCTTGGATCAATTCTAGTTAGCTCATGATATGAGCAAACAAAGGCTATTGGCCATTCATTGACCACCTCCAACAGCTTCTTTTTCTATACAGGAGCAAGATTGGCATTAATGATGACTAACTTACCATTATTTAAAAAAGCATATTTTATTCCAACTAGTAGAGTTTTTAACTCAAGGGGATCCTTCTTGAAGCTCTCAGGGATTTCCAACTCTTCTCAAATGGTTTCATCAGGTGGCTTTTCTACTAGTTTAGCCTCAGGTTTGTCTGCACACACCTTTTTAGTACTTGTTATATTTCATCCATGTCTTCAATGTAGGAACTTATAAGACTCTCAATTTTTTCCATGCAAAAGGTTGAACTACTTTATGCTTTAGCTGTCAATCACTAGGTGTCCTTCTATTTTGTGGCTGTTGTGTACAAGAACCTTTGTAGTTCCATGACATCTACACACTATCTACATGTTGTGAGTGTGGTACTTTTAATGGTCCATAATTTTTGCATGTAGTGGTATTTTATGTCACTATATGCAATGTATGGAACATGCATCCTCTCAATCTTTCCAAAGGAATTTGTCTTAGAAATCTCTAAGGAGATGTCTTTGATTCCCAATTGTGCATCAATTGTACTTAGCCATGCCATTTCCATGATGATTTGGAAATCTCGCTTATAGTTATTGATGCAAATCACTAGGAAGTTAATAGAATATGACCATCCATAGATAATGGTCACAATATCCTTCACCAATTCCAAGGAAATAGTGATGTAATGATCTACTAACACAAGACAAATGTTGCTTTTCTTAAGAGGAGGTGGGTTCTAGACCTTGTACATTTGCAAGTAAATGAGGGGACTCCCAAGATTAGATCTCTCCCTAGAAAGGTGACTTATCTTTATCCAATCAATGACCGCATGGATCAACATTACTGTGTGCACTTTGGAAGGTGTTTAGTTTGAAGGGATCTCAAAGGATGTTGTGAAGAAGGAAGGAGAAGTAGGGTCAATATTCGCAGTTGTCTTTGAGGGCTTAGTAGGACTATTGATCTAAAATAAGTGTTATTTTTGAGGCTCAGTATCCAAAATAATCAATTGGGGAGCCAACTATAAGTTCACAGTCCTCGTGGCATTTCTCTACTATGGCTAGGCTGGTATTTCACCTTGCATGGATGGAGTGAGTGGCAACTAAATTGAGGGTAGATGTATAGGTGTAGAAGGATGAGGAGGGTAATAGGAAAATGAGGATTTCACTCTTGGAAATTCTGCTCAATAATATTCAAGAGGGTAGTAGTTTTGCTAGAAACAAACATAACTAGAAGATTCATGTGGAGAAATGGGTTGTTGAACATAGTACCCATACGAATCTAGCTAACAGTAAGGGTACTACTACCTTGGTGGTGGCATTCCCTACAACTGTGGATCTTGCCACTAGTGGTATTGCCCATGAGGCTTAGGTAGTGCTCCACTCGAATAATAGGCTTATTGGTGGAACTTCCTATAGTTTCCTTGAGGATAAGGCAATCTCTTGGGTGTTTGTCATTTTGCAAATTGAGGATCTAATGCATACACCCTAGATTCTTACAACTATGACATAATTGGGCAACATCCCTTCAGATGTTCATTTTGGTATATGTCATACCCATCATCATTTGTATGTTGTAGCCTCATCCACTACAACAACTTTTTCCTTATCCTTTTGATGGGCACATTCAGCTTCCCTCTTTCTCCTTCTATCACAACAGCTACCTTGTTATTTGGTCTCCTTAGCAATTGGAACAGTAGTTTGGAAATTTTCATCCAAAGAGTCTCATATTTTATCAACCTTGGTCGATATTTCAAAAATAACTTTTTATATCGGTAAGGATTTTTGTTGTACCACTTTATCAAGTGGTGCCTCCTCTTCATTATCACAAAATCAAACCTCCCTTTTGCAAATGGAAGGATCTCGATTATACTCCTTTGTACTTCTTTTCCTCAACTCACCTTCTTCTTTGGCCACCTACTCAATTAGCCTTTCGATTTGATGGATCCTTAGCTCTAAAATGTTCCCCTGGGAATAGATCCCAAGAGTTCTTGTTTCTACCTAGATCCCATCTATGATATGCTACAGGTACTTCCTTTGAGAATAACCATGCCATAGGCATTAGTGCAACAATGAATAATATCTAACCATGGTTGCATCCAAGGATTCATGTGTGCCTTACTTCCAACCTTGGATTTGCCTTCTTAGGTTAAACACTCGAGAGTATGTCTAATATGTATCATTAAAGAGTTCAAGCATTAGAGTCCATCATTGGATTGATTCTAGTTCTAAGGACTAGTGCACTTTCAACCTCCTTGATGAGTGTCCTGGGAAACAACTTTAATTTCTATCGTTCATTCTCAATCTTCTATAAGGTGCATGCATCATGAAAGGCTTGGAGATGATTCCATAAATCAAAATTATATCTCTCTTCAAAGTTAGGGATATTGGTCATGTCTAATAATTTAATCTGGCTATCCTTCATGTGCTTTGTTAGAATCCTTATAGCCTCTATAATATTCAACATGTTTCTGGTGGCAAGTAGAGACTCATCATAGTCATGGTTTCTATGATGGCCATGATGCCTATGATGATCCCTTTTCTACCTTCTTTCTCTATGATGGACCTCCCTTGATTTCCCACACCCCTAGTCTCTACTATTCTAGCAGGATTTGCAATCATTTCTATCCCACCAATCACCTCCATCATAGTCTCTGCCTCTAAGTATTCAATTTGTGTTGGAGAAGAAAGATGACGAGGATGACAAAGATGAAGAGGAAGGAGACCTAAAACTAGAATGATGCTGACTAATTTCTCTTCTTTGGTCCTTTCCACAATCACCATGTCTATCATTATCATGGTTCTTGTCATTGTTCCTATTTTGACTCCCTTCCTTTGAGGTCCCACAATCATGGGATCCATTTATCCTAGAACTAAGGTTATCTATAGTGGACTATAGATGCTGATTGAGGACCTGCTTATCAAGGAGAAGAGGAGAGTCAGTGTATTGGGAAGTCCCTAAGAAGGGGTCTTCCCCTTCCTTTGGCTAAGTAGGAACAAGGGGCTTGTGAGCCATTTACCTCTTGATGCTTCATAACAATCTTCCATTTGTTGATCTTTCTTTCACTAAGCCTTTGTGTGATGATACTCCTGGTAGGAATGATCTTGCACTTCATACTCAACATTGAGTCTAGCAATGTTGCCCTCCATGTTCCTCCACCATGATTGTTCATCCTGGTGCAAGATGAAGGTGAAATCCAAAACACACTCATCTAGATGCGTATAGACCACTCTACGTTATTGGGGCATAGGTGGTTTTGGGCCTTCTTACCTTTGATTGGAATTTCCTATAAATAATGGCAGAGAATCTTCCCTATGAGAAGAAGCCATGTTAGTGCTTGGAAAATAGTTTTCTTTTAGTAGTATACTCTGTTATATTAATGACTTTGGCTTTAAGTCCTTTACAATGTCATTTAGTGATTCCATTAACATCCTAGATAGTGCACGTAACTAACTAAAGCCCTTGGTAATGGTGTCAATGATGAGCAACAAGAAATCCCTACACCAAACCATACAAATCACCAACATTCAATAAGTGATCCGATTGAATTACATGAACTTAACTCTCTATGTACACATTGTCTAGATAGTGAATCTTAAGGACATGATCGTTGTCTTCCTAGTTCCACTTGTGAGGGTACAATAGTATGGTTAAGTGCAACTGAGGCACATGATTTTTATACCTTTTTATGGTTTTATTTATTTCTAATAAGCATGAAAATAAAGTAATTAAATGATTAATTAATCTAGAAACTATTTATTAACATAACTAATCCTACCATAAGCATCTACTCCCACCTACTGTACACATCCTAAACACGTTGCAATGCTACTAGGTTACCAAGAGTAAGCACTACTAAGATTACCAAGTGTTAACATATGCTCAAGGTGGTTGTACTTATGTACATTAATTATTCACAATTAATTAATTAATTAATTACATGAAATTAAATTATATGTCTTTGTTAATTTTCAAAGATCCTTGGGAAAGCAGATCAATGGATTTTGTTAGTGAGATTTTGAAGATCGAAAGTGGGAAGGAAGTTATCTTTGTCATGATGGACAAATTTTCAAAGATGGCACACTTCATTTTATGTAAAAAGATGACTGATGCATCTTATATTGCAAAATTAGTTTTCCATCATGTTATGAAGTTACATGGGATTTCTTTGAATATTATTAGTAATAAAGACTTCAACTTCACTAGTTATTTTTAGAGGTCCATTTAAAATATTTTAAGGACAAAGTTAAAATTTTGGTTGTGAAAAGAGTCAATGTTGTAGTTCCAAGATGAGAAACAACTGGGAATGTCAATATCAACATAAGAAAGATTTTCCTAGGGTTCTAACTTTATGTTTTGATAAATATTAGTTTGTATTACATATTTTGTAGAGAAAGTGAGGAGAGATGTTGCATGAGAGTGGTATACATCTTCATGGTTAACCATTTGAGGTGGTATTAGCCATAGCTCTCTATGTTTGAATCTTGATACTATGTGAGGAAGAGATCTTGATCGATTGTGTCTTGCATTGAGGTCAATCCTATGTATGGTTGCAGAGCCTCATGCTTTGTAATATCATGAAATGTGTGCATGTTTTGTGTTATGTGGATTGAATTTCATTGTATTTGTAATCTTCTTTTAGCATTAATAGAAGATGGCTAGTTTGTTTTTGTTTTCTAGTAATTACATTGTCTCACAAAATATAAAGATTCAGTGTATTTTAAAGGGTTAAAGGAAATTGAAGGGACCTTGCTACATATACTATAGGAACCGTACATGTCTTCTGACACACTTGCTTATCAATTCTTCATAACTAATAAGTTTCTAATTCTCATGTTTTCTCTTGTGGCATAGAACATTTCTCCATTTTTCTTTTACAAATCACTTACTTATCTTCTTAGTATTCATAATTGGTGAAAATAGTAAGAGATACTCTTATATGAATGGTTTCTTCTTATTTCTTAGATATAATCTACTTATTTTTCTAAAACTTCATTATTTCCACATACCTCTCTTTTTCTTCTTATTTACTATATATTCTCATGGTTCTCAACTTAAACTTTATTTCTAGAAAGATTCATGATTGTTCCTAGTATCAATCATGCCTTTATGAAAAGAATTTCTTACAAAATACTTAACTTAATCTATTATTGCTTATGAAACTTATGGTTATAATTTAAGTATTATTATATAATCAATACTCCCCTTCAACCATTAGTTTCATAGCTTTCATTTCTTTATTTTTTATCAAAGTCAATGAGTTCTCATATAGATTATGGTCATGTAAAAACCTCAAAGTGGCCATTCATAAAGTTTTAAATAATCACATAGTTTATACAATTTCTTCCCTTTACTCATGAGTTTGCAAAAAAATCTTAAATAAAAGACATGTAGGAAGAAATGAACATCACTTGATTTTCTATTAATTTTATGAACTAGGTAGAGTGGATATTACAAAACATCATTGAGTTCTACCTCCAATGATATAGGATCATAAATATGTATAACAATTTAGAAACAGAAGCTTCCTCAATGGAAGTAGTAGGTTAAACTAGGGCAATGTCAAGTACAATAGGTTGTTTGTTATCATCAACTATAACCAAAGCTCCATAGGACTTTGACATAGGAAGAGCTTTCAAGATAACATCTTGATGATTCAATCTCATTTTCTTCTTTCAAATTCTTTATATCCTATTCAAGACATTTTTTTCTTTATTGAAGAGCTTCTTACAAAGGTCCTCCACTATATTCTCCTTATCACTTTATTACTTCCATAGATTTTTTGTAGTAGTTTCTATAGCATGCATTCTCTGCTTGGCTTCTTCCAAGTTTATTTAAAGTTTTCTTACATGAAATATAAGAACTTCATTAGTTGACAAGAGATCTTTATTATCTTGATCAAGTCTAGAATTCTTATAAATAAGATTATCTAACTACATTTTTTATCATATATTCCCACTTTATTTTTTCTTTTGATGTTGATACCGTTGTTAGTGTCGATGCTTTTATAGGTCAACTCTTCTTGAATTACTTAAGTTTCTAAAGTTTAGGCCTAATTTATTTCTTATAGTTAGTCACATCATTCAAGAATCTTTTGTATGTAGACTTGAGACTTTTGTACTTTATCTTCTACATCTTATATTGCTCACTCCATTTCTTTTTTTCATCCTTGAGTAGTGACAAATTCTAAAATGCCTTGTAATTTCCTCTTTGATGAACAGCTAAAGTAGTAATATTTATTAATAAATAATGTTTATTTTAATTTATATTAGATCACTAGCAATTATATTTTAGTTTACTGTTATCATTTATATTATGTTGTATCTCATTAATAAAATCTTTATATATCTCAATTTATAGGACCAAAAATAGGGACTAAATTATCTCATATAAAATATTTAACTATGCCATCATATTTGAAACATTCAAATTAACTAATTTTGACTCCTTTTTTGGATAAAATAGACTTTGGACATGAAATTTATGGCTGGTCAAGCTTGGCTATGAATAATATCTATTAAAACCACCATATAGGAAGAAATTGTCTACACCTACCATCAACACGTGTATTTTGAAGAGAAAATTCAAAAAGGATAAACTGGAAAGGATCTACCTAGTAGGTAAAGATTTTGAAGCTTTCTCCCTGCTAGGTGAAGACTTTTAAGCAATCTTATCTAGTAGGTGATGATTTTTTAGACCCATTGTTTACCCTTGTCTTCTATCTAAATATATTTAAAATTTATATATATTAAGGTGTTAGGCCTTCTTCTTCCTAATACCAAAAGAGGATAGTTTGAGATTTATAGTTTTCTACTACCTAATTTGTTATTACTTAAGGACATTACTAATTTTTCTTATTTCTTTTCCATTTTTTTATATTATTGTTCTCATTTCATTTGTATGAGTAGATTTGGAAATCCATTCTCAACACTGAATGAGTTGAGGGATCTCATCCATGTACAAACCTTTAATTATCTTTGTAGAAGTCAAGTCTCTAAAGCTTGTACAAATATACTTTTATTATTAATGAAAGAGAAGTTGGAGTCCTTTGCGTATTTTTACTTTAACTTAGAAAGCAAGAATGTTCTATGGATGTACCAACAATAAATAAGTGATAGATACTAATTGAGAGGCAATAAAATCCTGAGTTCACCATCACCTCTTAGTACTTGAATCACCTAGGATTACCTCAAGAAGTATGACATTTGAGTGAGTTATAGATGAGGTGATGAACCAGAAACATAACTGATCCAATTGTAGAAGAGCTCATCACTCTTCTTGACTATTTGTATAGTGCTTATAAGATGCATAATATGCATAATACAATATTAATTTTACATGCACACGCACACACACACTTTTTCTTTGATTAATTCATGTCCATTTAGCACATTTGACTTACAATTTGCAAGAAAATAATGCATTCCTTCCTTAATAGCTACATCTAGATCTTTATTTCAAATCTTCAAAGCATTCTCCCAAAATTTGCTATTATTGAGTCATTTGTAAGCATAATGGATTCTAATAAAAGGTAAATAATTTTATGCATTCAATTTCTTATAACCTTAAACTGCTAGTAGATCCAAATAGGCTGTCAATATGTGTGTATTCTTTGACATAGGAAGAATATGATCATTGTTCTTTAAATCTTCATATGTTGGGACTCCTACTTCACTAAATTCATTATCATTTATCTTCAACTTATAGTTGGGTGAAGGTATAAGAAAGAAGTTCTTACCTTTTGTAACTTCTTCTTGATGTAGAAGAGCTATTGATTTTTGAAAATTTTCACTCCCCGAGTCTTATTCTTGCTCTTTTTTCTTTTCTTTACCCTTATTCAACAATTAACTAGATAACCTAACTGCATCAATAACATCATGAACTTATAGCTTCATGACTATAGAGAAATAGTTGTAGTTAAGGATAATTGGTCTCTTTAATTATAATTTTTCTTACATTAGATTATTTAGCAATAATATAGAATTCTCTTTCTCCTTCAAGATTGCCTTAAAATTGATTTCCTTTTCTGGATTCATCTTGGTAGTACTTTGCTTCAATGAGTTACTCTCTTTGATGAGCGGTGAGGTACCCCTACACTCAACCATATGAATACAAGCATTTCACACACGATCCAATTGAATTCCAAGGAATAACTGCTTATGTGCCCTTGTGGAACAAGGATCGGTTGGTTGATCATTGTCTTCCCAAACTTACTTGTATGTCACAATTGTATGGTTAAGTAAGCTTGAGACATATGATTTTGATAGCTTTTATGTTTTTATGTCCTACTGCTAATAAGGGAGAAGAGAGAGATAACTAAATGAATAATTTAAATCAGCTACTGATTAACTAGGCTTTAACTAATCTTAACACCAGTATCCATTCTCACTTTCCATACACATCTTGAACCAACACAACACTATTGGGATTACCAAACGCTAATTGTCACTGGGTTACCAAGCATTACATGCATGCTCGAAGTGATCGTACTATATGTGCTTACTTAAGAGAGTTTTAGGATGAGAGAGAATCATTAATTGATTAAGAAAGCATTTAATAAGATCAATTAACATTAACTAATCTATACTAGATGTTGCAAGGTTTATCATAAAGTTCATCTTTATTGTCGTACACAAAGTGTGCTCAGGTACATAATGCTCGAATAAATATCTGTTCACTTGATGACTCCTATTGTGGGCACATAGAAATAATTCTAACTCTGGAGGGTAGAAAGGGCAAGAGTTTGGCTAAGGGACTAATTATCTAACTACAAAACCAAGTGTGTCTGCCTCTTATTTATAGGCAAGGAGGCAGGTCCCGATATCGGGTATCCGACATCACATGGTAGGCTCCGATATTGCATACCCAATATCACGTCCCCAATATCACGGTTCATCATACCCCCATTACTAAATGAAAACTCATCCTTGAGTTCCTTAAAAAATATTGGGAAGGGATGGGATTATTAACTAACTGACAATCGATGGTGGAATGGGATGACAAATTCAACGTGCCCAATGAACGGATCAATAAGCATATTACAACATTAGTGTTCATGACCATTTTGGTGAACACTTGTACATAAATGACATCCAAGCCTTCATTTGGAAGCTTGAAGAGAGAAAAAGAGAGAGAAAGAATATGAAGCGTGTTGTCGCCAATGCCAGGATTGCACCTTCCATTGTTATCCATAGCCACACTACCAAACTTGCTCCTTTCATAAACGCTCCAATCCTAGTCCATCTTGAGTGCTTTCTCCAAGCCTAGTCCATTGTTTGTAAGATCTTCATTTGCACACACAACATAGTCACAAATGAGTAAGGATAGATGAACCACATTGTAGTTGATACCTTGCCTCGATATGAAGCGCATTGGCTAAGTTGTGGTTATGGCAGAAACTAGTTCAGAGATTTATCACTAGTGACTACCCAAGGTGTAGGGGTTAGGAAAATAGTAGAATGGAAAAATTGAAAAATTTTTTCCAGGGCCTTCATGACTAAGAGTGAACCTCCGATAGCTATAAGATGGAAAAAATATGAGGATCAAGAAAGATGGAAAAAATAACAACAGCAACATCAATAAAATGGATGTCATGGATGGGGATGAAACAATAAATGATTGATTATAGGAAATGTTTAAGAAAAAGAAGTTAAAAATTGCACCAAAAAGGAATGATAGTGGGTCCTCCCCAAAGCAGGCTCATGCCTTTTATGCCCTGACAAACCCACAAACCAAAGAGTCCGTAGGCTCTAGGAATGTCATTTGGAAGCAAGAGTTAAAAACTTACCCACAAGAATTCACCAAAGAAAAATGATGCATCAACCTAGAAATGGACTAATGATAAAATCAGCAATTAGGAGGAAAAATGGGAAGAAAGATGAAGAGGAGAGAATGGAATGGAATCCCAAGAACAAGGTTGTGTAAAGTTCCTTATGTACTTTATGTAAATGTGACTGAGTAGAACTCATCCCAAATATAGACTCAAAAAAACCACATCTAGTGACCTCACATCAACATAGTTGACCAATCCATCCCCTTGAACCAACAAGAATGCTTCCACAAAGACTCACCACCATTCTGAGGAGAGCGAGATGGAGAAGTAGGAAGCAAGAAAGGGGCCTATTTAGAGGGAACCTTCAGGCATGGGTAACATGTCTTTCTAGTTCCACAACTAGTTCTTGTAACTCATATTTCTTTATTATGTCTTAGGGATGTGCTTTGAATTTTCACTTTTCTCCTTTTTTTTTCTTGAGAACCGCACCATGCAAATACTTATTTTTATTCACTTAGCTTCCTAATTTTTTATCAATGTCAGAATGGCAGAAAACCCAAGAAAAAGCATCCAAGAACCCAAGAGAATGGCCAAGACAAATGCATCGAATCCCCTTGAAGTCACACCCTTCTCATCCTTTGAGTCTTTCCTTAGTTTGAAAAATACCTAGCCACCAATTCATTAACAAGTTTACTTAGAAAAATGGGATTGTATAGTTCCAAGCTAAAGGAGACCATAGAATTGTATGGATGAGTGGATGGCATAGACTCATTGCCTTTTTTACCAAAATAACTATACCTTAATATCAACATCATAATTCAAAGGTAAAAACCAAACATTAGCAATCAATATGATATAATTCAATCCACTATCATGAGCACTTATTGGATGACGAATAAAAGTAAATCAAGCAGACAAAGAAATAGTGAAAATATTAATAATGGTGTAAAACAAAAACAAGAAAAGTTGGAAAAATGTGTAAAAAAAATTCAAAAAGAACTGAGGGCCTAGAATGGTTAGCGTAGGTGGCCATCTCCCCCATGACTGAGTTGGAAAGAGGAGATCTGAAATAGTGAGCAAGGTTTTCCATCAATAGAGGTAGCATGTGTACTGGTTTTCCTAAGCTCATGGAAAGTTTTGGTTTATTGCACATTGACCAATAGTTTCTTGTCTAGGCTCTCAGGTTTGTATATTATCATGGCCCTTGAAGGAAAAGTTGCATAAATACTATAAGGTCCTTCCCACAATGTTTGAAATTTAGTATGTTGTGGCACATGTGTGGGATTCTAGTAGAGAACCTTATCTCCTGGTTGATATTTAACTTTCCTAATTCTTAGGTCATGATGTTGTTTATTGAATGCCTTGTGCAATTCGTTAGATGATAGGGCAGCTAGTTGGTTTCCATCTAGCAAGTTAAGGATTACCAACCATTGTTTCTGTGCTAGATCAAGATCAAGGTTGAGGTGACATGTCATGGATAGTGTATGGAGCTCAATTTGAATGGGAAGCATTGGTAATTTACCGTACACTAACTCATAGGAAGAATAGCCTGTAGGGAGTTTCCATGTGGAGCGGTATGCCCAAATAGCATCGTTCAGTTTAGTGCTCCAGTCTCACTTAAACTTGCTAATAGTTCTTGTCAATATCTTCATAATCTCCCTATTGGTGACTTTAGCTTGACCGTTTGCTTGGGGGTGGTATGGTGTTGTTAGTTTGTGTTTAACCCCTAGGCATTGCATTAATTTCCAAAACATTGCACCTATGAAGTGGGTACCATTATCTGAAATAAGTACACAAGGCACACCAAACTTATTTATGATTTGTTGTTGAGCAAATCATGCAGCTGTAGATGATGTACAATCCTTAATAGTAGTTGCTTCTTCCCATTTAGTTAGGTAATCAATAGTAACAATAATATAAGCTTTTCCATTTGAAATTGTTGTAATTGGCCCCATAAAATCAATTTCCCAAATGTCAAAGGGTTCTAATAGTTGGATCCATTGTTGCAAACTCTCCATTCTAGCAGTCATTCCCCCATCATGTTGATAGCACTCATAAGATTGGATGAATTGATGAGCATCCTAAAACAATGTAGGCTAATAATATCCTGCAAACAAGATCTTGATGGTCATTCATCTCCCAGCATAATGACCCACACAAGGACCCTCATGAGTGTCTTGGAGAACTCTCAGTTGATCTATATTGGGAACACACCATAGAACCAAGCCATCAGGACACACTTTGTAAAGTTGCCCATTGATCTCCATAAAGTACTTGGCTCAGTGAAGAAATTGTTATTTCTTCTTAAGGTTTAACTCTTGTGGTATTTGTTGGGTGAGGAGATAGGTAAGAATGCTACTATACCAATTTGTCTCCATGGGTGATTAATTATTCACTACACCAGCAAAGAGGAATTCATCAAGGAAATAATCAGAAATTAGATACTCATCCTCTTTCTTCTCCCATTACAATTGAGATAAATGATCAACAACTACATTCTCGGTGCCTTTATGATCGATCATCATAAGATCGAACTCTTGTAAGATTACAAGACATCGTATGATATGAGGGCTTACCATTGGCTTATTCATGAGGAACCGGATTATACTATGATCTATATGTATATATACTTATATCCCAATACATAATGTCTAAACGTTTCTAGTGTAAACACTATAGCCATTAATTCCTTCTTTGTGGTAGTGAAGTTAAGTTGTGCACCAGCGATACTTCTACTTGCATAGTTGATATAATAAGGACACTTCTAGTCATCTAACTATGTAAGTACTGCTCCTAAGGCATAGCTGGATGCATCAATCATGATATGAAATGATTTGGACCAGTCAAGAGCTTGTAGAATGGTTGTTTCTACTAGCTTCTATTTTAGAGTTTGGAAAGCTAGTTCACATTCCTTGGTCCATTTGAAAGGCATGTCCTTTTTTGTTAATTCCACCAATGGTTTGGCAACCTTATAAAAATTCTTAATAAATCTCCTATACTAGCCAGTGTGTCTAAGGAATGACCAAATATCTTTAACAATTTCTGGTTGATGGGTAATTCCTTAGATAACTTTGATTTTCTTGGGCTCTACCTATATCACTGTGTGTGAGAATTTTTGCCCTAGTACTATGCCCTCTTGGACCATCAAATGGGTCTTTTGCCAGTTGAGCCTCAAATTGGTTTCTACACATATTTTTAACACTTGCTCTTACTGGTCCAAGGCTTGATCAAAGTTTGCTCCATAAGAAGAGAAGTTGTCCATAAAGACATCCACACCATTTCCTATTTGCTATTGGAATATTCTTAGAACTAATCATTGAAACATTACAGGGGCATTGCACAAGCCAAAAAACATCTATTTGTATGTAAACATTCCCCAAGGACTAGTGAATGTAGTCTTAGCTTGGTCTTCTGGGACTATTTGTATTTGGTTATATCGCTATATCCATCTAGAAAATTGTAGTAGAAATGCCCTGGAATGGTGTCTAAGACTTGGTCAACAAATGGCAACGGAAAGTGATCTTTGAATGTTGCCATATTCAATAGCCTAAAATCTATTCACACACTCCATTTGCCTCTCATTTTAGGCACAATAACTAAGGGGCTAACCCATTTGGTATCAGGAATGGGATATATGAACCTAGCCTTGAGAAGCTATTCGATTTCTTCCTTGACTATTTGCTTCAGCTTTGGATTCAAACACCTCTGTAGTTGTCTTTGAGGCTTCATGGAGGAGTCGATGTAAATCCTATGTTGGCATATCCTAGGGTCTACTCTAGTTAATTCAGGATATGACCAAGTGAAGGCTTTCAACCATTTATTTATCACTTCTAGAAGTCTCTCTTTTTGTTGCGGTGCAAGCTTAGCATTAATAATTACCAGCTTTTTGTTTTTAAGAAACATGTATTCCATACTGATGGGCAATGGTTACAGCTCGAGGGGCTCTTACTTAAATTTATCAAGGATTTCCAATTTTCCCCAGTTGATATTTTCAAGGTTAAGGTTTGGAAGTTGGTGGTGGACTTGATTTAATGCATCTATGCTATCAATGAAAGCACAACTCAAACCCTCAATTGGTTCCATGCATATGATTAAATTACTTTCTTGATCAACTGTCATCCACTGGGTGCCTTCCTGTTGTGTGGTTATTGCATACAGCCATCTTTGTATGTTGATCACTTATGCACAATGATTGCATACAGGCAATGTTAAACTATGCACAACCCATGACCTCTACATGCAATTACACCCTGTGTCACTATATGTGATGCATGGAACTTTCTTCTTCTCAATCTTTCCGAATGTGTTTTCCTTTGATGTTTCTAGGGAAAGATCACAAATTCCTAGGCGTGTGTCAATTGTGCTTAGCCATGCTCTTTCCATTATGATTGGAAAGTCCCCCTTACCATTGTTCACCTGAATCACTAGGAAATCAGCTAGGTACGACCACACACAAACAGTGGTAACAATGTCCTTCACTAGTCCCAATGGGATAGTGATGGACTGGTCAGCCAACTCTAGGAAAATGTTGCTCTTTTTCAATCAAGGTAGGTTCTAGGCCTTGTACATTTCTTGAGAAATCAAGTTGACACTGGAACCTGAATCCAAAAGAGCCTTGCATGGTTCATTTCCAGTGATTTGTAAGTATATCAGAGGACTCCCAAGATCAAAGAATTTCTTGGGAAGATGACCAGCTTTGATCCAATCAGTGATGGCATGTGTTAGCATGACCGTATGTGTTGAGTGTAGTGGTTGAGTTGAAGGAGGCTCTGAAATTTTGATTGATACTGAGGCATCTAAGGAATCAGCCACTTGTGATTGCAAGGGATTTTTTGGACTATTGGTTCTAAAGAAAGGTCTTTTTTCATGTGGTTGTTAAAACCAACAGTAGGTTAAGAGTTAATAGCCCTTGTGGATTTACGTTACTACAGCTAGGTAGGGATTTCACACTGCATAGCTAGAGCAAGTTGTAATGGAGCTATTGGTGGAAGAGATGTAGCTGGATGAGAAGGATGGTACATTTGTGGAACATTGCCCATAGGAGACGGAGTCCTATAATACTCATGAGCTTGGTAGTAAGGTTGAGGAGTACCATGACCAGTAGAGTCATGTGGAGAGATTGACTAATACATGTAATATCCATACAGGTCAGGTTGCTAGTAAGGATATTTTTGCCTTGGAGGTGACATTTCCCATGATTGTGGGTACTACCACTATTGATATTGCTCAATCGGTTGTGGTGGAGTTCCACTAGGATAATACGTTAAGGATTGGTGAAACTATCTTGGGTTACCTTGAGGATAAGATAACCTTTGGGGTGTTTGCCATTTGTTCAATCGTGGGTTGAGTGCATACACCCTAAACTCCTATAGATGTGAGATTACAAGGAAACATCCCTTAGGATGGTCATATTAACATATCTCGCATCCACTATCATTGTCTGTTTATGACTCCACAACCTCTTCAATGATGGCAACTTTGCCCTTACCCTTGTTATGTGCATGTTCAGCTTCTCTCTTTTTTTTTCACGATCACTACCTTGCTCTCTAGACTTCTCTACTATTTTAAGAATAGATTAAAATCTATTGTCTAGGGAATCCCACATTTGGTCTACCTTTGCCGATACTTCTGATGTCAACTTTTGGATAGACAAAGTTTTTCTATTCACCATCTCTTCAAGTGGTGACTTGTCTTCATCCTCACAAAATCTTACTTCCCTCTTCTAGAGGGAAGGATCTCGGTTATACTATTCCATACTTTCTCTCTTTTGTAGCTCACCTTCTTCCTTAGTAAATTGCTCCAATAGTCTTTGAATTTGATGGGACCTAAGCTTAGATAGTCTTCCTTGGGCATAAGTCCCAAGGGTTCTTCTTGTTTCATGCCTAAGCCCATCTATGAGATGGCGCAGTTGATCCCTTTGTGAATAGCCATGGCTAGGAAAATGATGTAACAGTGCATAGTATTAGTCCATGGAAGCATCCAAGGGTTCATGTCCTCCTTGTTTCCAGCCTTGGATTTGCTTTCGCAGGTTGTGAAACACCGTGAAAATTGCGAGTCGGCCTCAGGCAAAGATTCGCAATTCAGGCAAGGGCACATATCAGAATTCCAGAAGGGAGAGTAAGACAAAGCAACACCAAGAGGCGCGTAGCATCAAGTCTTCGACTCCCTGTGCAGATTCCTAATCTTTCTATGCTTTCTATGCTTTTTCTGTTTACGCTATATCATGCGACGTAGCATAATGGCGCTTAGCGTGATTTTGCTTAAACATAGTTCAGCATCAGAAAGCTAGTTACTTCGGCATAGAGAAAGGCTTGAGTAGCGTGCTATGCGACTCCTTGTGTATTTTGCTAAGTCTTTGGTCCAAGGCCAGGTTTATGCTCTGTTACGCACGACAGCATAATGAGCTCCAGAACAGTCAAAGGTAAAGTCCAAGAAAGTGTGATTGCTCATCATACGCTCATCACACAACGTAGTGTATCACAGCGTATAGCGTCGCCAAGTTAAACATATGTTTTACGCTTCATTACGCGCAGCTGCGTAAGAAAGCGTAAAAAAGCTTGAATCCATTGTTTCCATGTTACGTTACGCTCATACACGCAACACAGCGTGAATAAGTGTAATATAACCCAAAGACAGTTGAAACATGCCCAACGTGCATCTCTTCTTCACACGCACAATACACAAATGAGAATATTGTGCGTAGTCATGAAGTTTGACACAAAAATGGTCAAACCAACAGTACCCGAAACACTCGGGACACATGTCATCAGGGTTGCCCCTTTTCCACAGAGCGTCGTAGCCTATAAATACCCCAGTTGACAAAGATACAGAGGTTGGCAAATCAAAGAAGCAAAGGCATTTTTCTGAGCACTGGAGCACTTATCACCTTTGAGCAGAGGTACAGAGAGCAGCGCCTTGGCAATTGTTGACAACACCACCTTACGGCAGAAACAGAGCACAGTTCGCTTTGAGCACCGGCGACAGGAGCAATCGTTCTGCTGGGGAAGACTCTATTGGTCAGAAACAGTTGATCGGTAGATGTCAGAGCTTGACCTTCCTTGCATCCCGACTTTAGCCCACGAGGTAGATCGGACTTCTGTTTGGACAGTTTTCTTGTTGTTTTGTGCTTACTTTACACCCAGTAATCGGGGTCTCCCCAGTGTAACGAGATATACAAAATATACATTTTTCAAGTCAAAGCGTAGATCTTGAAACTACGTGTTTCTCTTATGTCAGCCTCCTCTTATCATGTTTAATGTTATTATTGTTCCAATTCATCTACATCGTTTTCCCCTCGTTTTGTGATTCCTCGAATCAGATCGTTTCACGAGATATTCATCGGTTTACTGATTAGTAAGTCCCTGTCTGATTGACAAGACCGTTCAGGGCGCCGCGGATTCGTTTTTTCCAGCATAGCCCTCGTGCGGATCCGTGGTTAGAACTGTGTACATGGAATTTGTTTGGTATTTTCCAGCTGCCAACGTTTTCCGTCGTTACAGTTTTCTAGCGCTAGAAGGAGGGCCTCTTAGGTTCTGATCCGAATATTTCGGGTAGCCCTGTTAGCGATCCATACCCTAAACTGTAGACGTAATACCTCTAGGGAAGTTTACGGCAGATCGTGTGGTGTAGATCGGTCTCATCAACGATTCCTTTGGAATCCTACAGGGTAAAAAGCCTATTTGTGATCTTTTTGCCAGCCATTTCTTAGATCCGATTACCAGTCACCAACAATCTCATTAATCAATGGATTCCTTTTACACAACCACAACCGCCATGGTCCCTGAGGTGGTCCACCGAGGAGGCCATGATTTCAAGCCAACAGCTTACGACATCATCCCCTTGACCAAGCACCAACATGAGCTCATTACACAGTTGGTCATGGCCAAGGGCCAGGTGGCACAAGCTGTGGTGGAGCCCCAGCATGGGGAAGAGGAAGAGGATGAATTGGCAGCCCAGTCGGAACATTCGTTCCATACCTTGAGCCCCCAAACGTACATAAATCCCTTGTTTCCTTTCACTGGAGAGGCTGCTCCTCTTGACCCAACCATGATCGCACAGATGCATTTCCCTGCCATGCCGTAGGCCACCGCTCAGCCGTCTGGGCCGCAAGCACAAATACCGCATAATAACATGGGGCCGGCTTCATCACCACGGATTCTCCACATTCTGGCGGTGGTCCTCGCGACCACCGTGCCCCATTTCATCCCGTAGATTTTACCACCTCCACCCCCTCCAACTCAATAGATCACCACAACTGTTCAACCACAAACATACGTCCAACAGCCTACCGCAGGTCAATGGGCCAACCCGGCGGCGCAACATACCCAGTCTATGGTCTATGGTGTGCAACCCCCGGTTGCACCTACAATGCAAGTTCCACAGGTGGTCCTGCAGTATATCTATCCCTATCTTATGCAGCAGGCGGCGGCTAACCCTGCTTTGCAAACCAGTGGGTGGTGGTCCTCACAGGCCCCTCTGCCTGCAGGGATCTCCGCCCCAGAAGTAGCCAGTCAACCTCTCCCTTCATTTCCATTCCCTCGCGTCGCCCTCCCGGTTCAACCTCCTATGCCTACTGCACAGACACCTCCGTCAACGGGTCTGGACCAAGCCTTCCAGCTTATACAAACTCTCATCGAGGAGGTTTGACGCCTCAAAGACGCTAGTTTTGATACTATTCAGATCATGGACTTTTACCAGGATGATCCGATTAGCCCAGCGGTCCCTATGTTGTCGTTGCCGCCAGGGATGTCTCTGCCTCATTTTACCAAGTACAATGGGGAGGGAGATCCCAACGCTCACTTGGTCACGTTCAGGTCTGAGTCCTTGTTATTGCAAGAGTGGCCACACACCATCATCCGAGTCTTTGCAATGTCCCTAACAGGGAAAGCTTTGGATTGGTACCAAGCCCTCCCACGCTCTTCCATCTCAACCTTGGAAGAGTTGCTGACCCAATTTGTGACCCGCTTCAGATATAACTTGAAACTGGAAGTCACATTGGATCAGCTCATGGGGGTGAAACAAGACCCGCTCGAGCCCGTCCAAAGGTTTATACAGTGTTGGAATGCAACCTTGAATAAGATCCGCGAGCCGATCGCAGATTCACATCTACTTGCTATATTCAAGGGGGCAGTCAATGAATTTATTAAGTCAAAACTGTATTATCTTTCCCCCGACTCTCTACACCAGGCCTTCACTCAAACTAGAAGCATCCAAGATGCTGCGGAGGCTAGCAAAGACCAGGCGTATGTCGCCTACAGGAATGCACATAACAAGACCAAAGACAAAGGGAAAGTAGCGACAACGACAGTAGCTACAATGACTGAGAGTAAAAAGACTAAGAACAAGAAGGCACCCACGGCGCCTCCTGAAACCACGGCTGGTGTCGGCACCAGCCAAGACATAACTACCCCTGAAGGGCCCCCCCAGCCTAAGCCAAACTTTGAGCGTAAGGATCGCTCAAAGTACACGGAATTACCTGTAAAGCATTCTGAACTGCTAAAATAACTATTAGGGACAGGGCACATTCAACCTAAGAAGGTGTCCGAGGAGGCTCTGAAGCGTCACAGACGTCATTGTGAACTGCTGAAGAACCCTTCTCTAGCCTTACCTAACGAACCACCAGTTCCAAGATCTTTCAGGCTGGACCGTTTCTGTAACTACCACCAGCTATGTGGTCACGATACAGATTACTGTTGGGCGTTGAAAGACGACATCCAATGTATGCTAGACGACGGTTCACTCAGGTTAGACAGCAGTAACCCAATGCGTCCCGAAAACCAAACATTGCACGTGTATAAGGACCCGTTGAACGCAAATGATGATCCTTATACAATCACTGTGGTAAGTACGGACAGTGAGAGGAGGGAACCGCCAAAACAACCCTTTGTTTTGCGTGTTCCTACCAACTCACAAAGGGGGCCAACCATTTCATCGGTATCCAGTGGGGTCTCGAGGCCGCCCTTCATTATACGGGCACCTTCTTAGATACACTCTCAGTCACACAGCAATACCCAAGCCGCAGCCTCGTCCACGCCCACGCCCAGGGCACCCTTCATTATCAGGGTGCCAAAACCACAGGCTGCTCCTCTCACGTAGGGGCAGACCTCCAACCAAAAGTGTCAACCCTCACCTCCCAAACAAAAGGGAGAGGAAACATTAGTTAACGCAACGAAAGACCACTCTACGCTCGGCTTCCCTAAGCCTAGGCCCCTGGCCTCTGTGCCTTCACCTATACCTCAGGGGTAGGATAAAGGTGCGGAAACACAACCGTCTTCTCTTGGCAAGAAAAAGAACAACCCCCCAACTAACACTGTTCCACCTCAAGAGATTCGTCTCTTGGGCCGAATGGAAGAAGACAAGGGGGAGAAACAACCTAGCCAGGAGAAGGACCTCCTCGACGCATTTACGCAAGTTAAACAGGCTCTCAAATAAAAAACACAACGTTGAGCCTTTACGACCTGCTTATGACGTCTCGAGAACACCGTGAGGTTATGGTTCGCATGCTGACATCCATATCAGTGGATGAAAGCTTGCCAGCGGAGGAGGAAGCGATACATGCTTTCATGTTTCTTTTCGAAGCTGAGCAACCTACGCCTTCCTCGCTGACCTTCCACGACGGGTCTATCAAAGACGATCCTGAGAAAGGTTAGGTGACAACTGAACCTATGTTTATCACCATCCGGGTCGGTCAATACCGGATCCGAAGAGTGCACGTAGACGATGGCGCAGCCACCAACGTCATTCCCTATTCCATCGTGGATAGGTTGGGTTTGGTCGACCAGATCACGCCCACGATAATGGCCTACGTAAAATCGTTCAACGGGGCATGGGTTCAAGTTAAGGGGATGGTGCATATTGAGTTTGTGGCGGGGGATCAATTCCCAACAGAGGCCACTTTCTTAGTCGTTGAGGAGATGCCAGGGTTCAACCTAATCTTGGGGAGGTCGTGGTTAGCCCAGCTAAGGGCAGTTTCGTCACCGATACACCAAGCAATACATCTTCTCTATGCCAGAGGGGAGGTTGTGATACGTGGTGACGAAATCACCCCCAGGACCGTCAATAACATTGAAGAAGAGCGGGGTTCAGAGATAGAAACGACGAACGATCAAACCTGTCCCCAAACCCCTCAACAAGCTGACAGCAATGATGACGGTCTAGCTTGGGTCGACCTGCCATTTCCGGATGGCAACGTAGAGGAGTCAAACCATAAGTCTCCTCGCCCTTACACGACGCTCAACATAAAGGCCATCAAGAGAAAATTGCGTATCAATGGTTGAACGATGGTCCTTGCGTACATTATCATGTCTTAGTGAGTTATCATGGTGCCGACTTAGCAATTTTATCTCATGCATTTTCACGTTACTTTTGTTTTCAGTTCTTACGCTGGTCATTTATCTTCACACTGTTATCTTTTTCATACGCATGGTATTCACGTTTCTTGATCGCTTTAGCATAATTACGTAAAATACTGTACCCGTATATTTTACGCTTGCTGTATTACGCTATGGCCTGCAACAGCCTTAAACTAGTTTCACATAATTGTATACTATGACTCTTTACGCTTGATTACGCAGTCGGCTTGCGATGGCCTTAAACTAGTTACCCAGAATTAAGCATTATCATCGATTACGCTTTCTCTACATTACGCATCCGGCCCGCAATGGCCCTAAACTAGTCTCTAGTTTTCGCAAAATCGTATGATGGCCCGCGATGGCCTTAAACTAGCATACATCCTATCACTATAACTGAGGTGAAATTTTTAACAATTACGACCATGCGTTACAGGTCAAAACATAAAAGAAAAAATATATATATCACTGACATCAGAAACATCCACCAGATTTTATAACACATCTTTTCAGTCATTCCTAAAACAATGCTTCACTTCACCATCAATAAAACTACGCGTAAACTACAATTACGCATTTCCTCTACTGCCGCTGTCACCAGTATCTCTCAAATCTGGATCCATCCCTAGTGGATCGTCCTCCAGTGGGCCGTCATCTCTGGGAATCAGTCTTTCACAAAGAACTTCTTCTTCGTGAGGTCCTGGTTTTGACGCCGGGTCCACGGGGGGACGCTCTTCATCGCCGTGCTCCTCCTCTTCCACTGCTTCTTCTTCTTCTTCTGCTGCTACCTCTGCTAACTCCTCAGCTTGTTCGCCCTCCCTATCCTCAGCTGGTACCTAAATACAGTAAGCACATTAGTTACACAAGACTTAACATCATAATTAGAAAATGCAAACTAAGTCGTGCATAAACTTACTTGCGACGGCCCTGCTTCCACAGCAAAGGGAAGCTTGTCCAGGCCAGCCCACAGGCACTCCATAATCTCTTCCTCCGTCAGATCTGGCCATACATCCTCTCCCAAGGCAGCTCCAGCCTTCACTTTCCCTTTCTCCATGCTGCTCCAGCGGGGTGGGTCCAGGAAGAAAGTAGGGATTGTAGCCTGACCCCCAGGGAGAGTCATCACCCTTTCTGGGGACACACTTACAGTCACCTGCTCCTCGAACTTCTTGAAGGCATCGGAAGCTCCGATGACGTCTAGGAAGATGTCCAAGGACTGGGCCCTGACGGCAAGATCGCGGTAGATTTTTCGATAAGCAATGCTCTCCCGCTTGTACAAATGCTTATGGTCCTTCTCCTTCTTCCCCCACTCTTGTAAGCTTGCACAATAATCCCTCCAGTCCTGGCTTTTCTGGGCTAGGAGTTCTATCTGCATCTGTTGTTTGACTAACGCCCGACTGGTCTGCACGTTGTTCTTGATGGCTGTCTAATACTGGGAGTAATCAACAACAGCGGTACGCCAGTCTTCATCCCCTGACGCTCGCGCCTGTAGGAAGTCGCACCGTGATTTTAAGTCTCTGACCTCTTTGGTCAGAGACTCAACCCTCTGCTCTGACCTTTGCAGCCTTTTCCATAGATTTTCATTTACGCCCCTACTTTCCCATAAGGAGCATGTCGAGCGTAACACACATTTACGCAGTTCCTCATAAATGTGACGTGGCACGGCTACTTCATCGGATGGTGGCTCCACTATGTCCAGGTCAATGGGCTCCGTGGGATCCCATCGAAGGCAAGCTCCTAACAGAAACAACCATCAAATATTGATGACATATTACCACTATGCGATATCACAAACTTATTATGACCATAACGTACCAACTCCAGGTTCGACACGCTCCAGGAGCTCGATCATGTCACTGACAATGCCTTCCATGAAGGCAAATTTGTCAGGGAAGTCTCTCCACGCTCTGTTCACAGCGACAGACGTGGACACATCCTCTTCTCCTATAGCGTAATCCAGTTAGAAAATTCATCTATTAATAAAATCCCGCAAACTCGCTAACACATTCATTACCTCTACCGGTGACAGTGGCAACTTCGCCAACATCTTCCGCCTCCTTTCCCTCTTCACGCACTTGAGTCTGTGCGTC
>MNCI01030039.1:425716-576128 GCA_015680685.1 Gnetum montanum | reverse complement strand
GAAGGCAACGCTCCTCTTCGCCTTCTCACTTACGGGAGGGTCGTCTGAGGGGACGCCAAATAGGTCCGCGAAGAGCTGAGCGTCAATGTCAAAGCTTACGCGTACGTTGTGTACGCGCGTGCAGAAACGCTCTGCCTTTTCGTTGAAGGAGTTGACCAGGGTTAGCATTTCACTGGCAGGGACATCAGGAGTTGCAGCTAAAAATAGGTGCATTAGCCCTACTACTTGGATCTTGGTGGTCACCGCGACTGGGGCCACCGAGTGGCCAAGCCAGCGTTGTGCGCCCTTGATGTCGCCGTAGCAAAAGAGGACAGTGTTTGCCTCACGGTCGGAAATTGTAAGGGTAATCTCCTAGGCTTCCCTAACTGAACAGCGTGAAACACAAGTCAAACCAAAACACTATTACGCAATGTACACAATTTACAACAATATTACGCAATGTACATAATTTACAACGATATTACGCAATATAACAGCCTCACCAGGTCCAAATGGCAAGGGAAATGGCGGCAGGTTCCTCTGCACGTCCTCAACGGCAAGGGGAGAATCTAAGGTCCAGTCATCATGCAGCCACCCAAGTCTCTGGCAATTCTCAAAAGCCTTAGCGTAGCGGGTGGGGTACTCACACATGTCAAAGCCAATCTGCCCGATAACACCAGTGCGCACATTGCTAGTCGAGGTAAATGCCTTTATCGCCGTTTTGACCCATGACAACGTATCTCCATTTCCCACTAACCTATTGTCATGGATAAAAAACCTGTACCATACAACATCAGCTTATCTTACATTTTTTCACATAGGCTTCTCTTACATTTCACACCGATAACAGACATATAACGACAACAACAACAAAAATAGACAGTTAATAAAATTCGCTTACCCGCCTGCGTAGTACACCATGCCTTGTGGGTTTTGGAAATAGGTTGAGACATGGCGAGCCAAGAACAGCGTGTTATATGCATGATAACAATTGAATTGAGCCATTTCCCAGATCCAGTTTAAGCTCCTTAAGCCCCAGGCGCAAAGCTCTCGGTCCTCGGGACGGCCCGTATCGATGGCCCCGTTTGTCAAAAACGCCAGAATCCCTTGCGCAGAACCCGCCAGCAGGTGCTCTAAAAGAGCACCGAAGATATCGCCAGACAGGTCAGACCATACAATAACGCTGTAGTTGCGCAGCAAGAACTGCAGAAACTCCAGCGCACCCCGGCGAAACCATATGGCCTTCCCTTGCAACCGCGTGTGCGGGGGAGGGACATTGGGGACGATGGGGTTTACACAACACAAAACCCCGACAATATCCAGCACAATCAGAATGGGCTTTAGCGCAACGCTGTACAGAAAACCCAATACATTTACATTTGCATGACTAACACAGAAAACTCATAAATTACACCTAGCTATCCAGGCCGAAATCGCCCAAACCCTTGCAATAACGCAAGGTTCGTCCCTGACAACGGCAGTAGACGCAACCCCATCAAACCCTCGCATTAACCCGAGGTCCAAAATTTTGAAATCCACATTCACACAAAAGATACCACGAAAAGAAGACATTGAAACAAACATAAGCATGTAAAGAATGACCTACCAGTTCAAAGGCGTAGGATCACAAACATCGACCAGCGCCTGTGAAACGCGATTCAGATTTTCTTGCACTTCATCGATTTTGGCCAGTTTTGCGTTCTTCCTCTTGACTTTTGGTGCCATTTCAACAGCCTCAGAAATTTTCACAGTTTAACACTTGCAAATCTTCACAAAATCACATGCTCTAATCTTCTGCTCTTCCTTCTCTTGCTCAGAAACAGTTATGAATTCAAATTCACAACAGCCAACAGCCTGTCCTCGTCAGAAAACCACTTGCTTATATGTGAGGATCACCGACTTGATATCCAATTTCAGCGGGACTTTCCTAAAACGGAACCCAAAAATCAAAATATTAATGCGGCCGATATCGCACGCGCCACTGTCCAAAATGACGTTAAACTACCACATCTTATCGCCTTGTAATCGGGTTGCATTGATTACAGCTTGTCTACAATATTCAAAATTCAGTTAAGCCTTCCACATTCGGCGACATCACGTCACTCGTCTCCTAATCATTTACGCACTTGGTGGTTTTGCAGGACAGATGGCAAATGGACGCAACAGTTTCAGCACCCCTAACTTTGACGGGCCCATACGGGAAGGTAATTAGGCAGTTTGACTCCGCGCTAGTAGATGCTAACCCCCCTTTAGAAGGCGTAACCATAGCTGCGTCAGAGACGTCCCCAGAATGGCCAGAATAGTCAACGCGCACGCTAGAGCTGGAGGCTAGGGACATAACTGAAGACCCCCTCAGTGAGGTTTCTATCGTCACGCATAAGGGTGAAGCTAAAACGCTTAAAGTCAGTTCCTTATTAGACCAAAAAACGCAGGATGCTATAAAACAGGTCCTGCAAGACAACATTACTGTCTTTGCATGGTCATACAAGGATATGCCTGGACTAGATCCCAGACTAATTAAGCATAACATCATCTTAGACCCGCAGATTAAAGCAGTTAGGCAAAAGGCACGCAAAATCAAACGAGAGATCGCGCTAACAGTGCGTGATGAAATCACCAAACTATACCAGGTTGGTTTCATCCGTGCGGTCGATTACTCGGACTGGGTATCTAACATTGTAGTTGTCCCAAAGAAGACTGGAAGCATACGCATCTGCATAGATTTCCGGGATTTGAATAAGGCCACAATCAAAGATAACTTCCCGTTGCCGAGTATTGACCAGCTAGTGGATACAACAGCTGGGCATGCGCTGCTGTCCTTCATGGATGGCTTTTCAGGCTATAACCAGATTCGCATTAACCCAGAACATCAATTGACCACGACATTCATGACACCCTGGGGCATCTTCTGCTATACTATGATGCCTTTTGGTCTAAAGAACGCCGGAGCAACGTATCAACGAGCCATGACATACATCTTCAGTGATTACCTCCTAGGAAGGCTGAATGATTACGTAGACGACATAGCTGTTAAGTCTTTGAAGTCTGAGGATCATTCAGGGGACCTGGAGTTAGTCCTTAAAAGATGCTCCAAATACGAGCTCCGGCTTAACCCAAAGAAGTGCGTATTCGGAGTCAAAACCGGACGCATGCTAGGGTTTGTGGTGTCGGAAACCGGCATACGAGTTGACCCTGATAAGGTCAAAGCCATTGTCGAGTTAACACCTCCTACAGACCTCAAGCAATTACACGAGTTACAGGGACGCTTACGGTTTATACACCGGTTCATTTCGAGGTTAACTAACAAGTTACACCCTATGCAACACTTGCTAAAAAAGGGGGTTAATTTCGAATGGACCGACGATTGCTAGCATGCGTTTGACAGCTTAAGACAAGAACTGCAACATTTACCGAAGGTTTTCCCACCACAAAGGGATTTGCCATTTTACATTTACCTCGCAACTTCGGACGTAGCATTAGCCGCATTACTGTGTCAAAGGAGGGATGATGGTTCGGAAGTGCCCATCTACTACTTGAGTCATGCTCTATGTGCGTACGAAATGAGGTACAATGACGTCGAGTGTAATTTTTTAGCATTAGTCTTTACGCTTAAGAAATGTAGGCATTATCTTTTCCGTAGCAAGGTCAACATCATTTGTAAAAATAACATTCTTAGGGCCATTACGCACAACTTATACGAGAGTAGTAAAATAGCCCGCTGGAAGGCTATCATGGCAGAATTCGCTCTGCACTATATTGGCCAATCATCTACGAAAGGGCAAGCGATAGCTGACCAGTTAATAACTTCACCGATTAACCATCAGGCAACTATAGAGCTAGAGTTCCCTGACAAACATGTACATAGTTTAAGCCCTGTCTTGACAGGCCCCGAAGCAACGTTGTATTTCGACGAAGCTTCAACCGCTAGAGGTGGCAGTGCTTCCACTGTTATTATGCTATCACCTGAGGATGTGCGTCTCCACGCTTATCGCTTGACCTTCCCCTATACGAACAATGTGGTAGATTACGAGGGGCTCCTCAAGGGATTACTAACTTCCGATGAACTCGATGTTCAACACCTGGCGATTAGAGGCGATTCGATGCTTGTCATAAATCAGATCACAGGAGTCTATGCCTGCAAGGCTGTACATTTGCTGCCCTACTGCAATACGGCTAAAGATCTTCTGAGATGATTTGCGACCATCGATGCCCAGCACGTGCCATGCACGGATAACACATTGGCCGATGCACTGGCAACACTGGCTTTGAACGTGCCTGCACATCTTTTCGACACATGTCCTGCATTGATAACAGACTGCGCAGATCCTATCATTCAGACGGCGCAAATCTCTTCTCTTCTCGAGGGAACCACACCTGAATGGTACGACGACATTAAAACTTACCTTTTACAGGGCGAATTATCGTCTGAATTGACACACGCGTAGAAGGATGCGATACGCAAGCGGGCTAGGCAATACGTCATCATCGGAGACAGCACTCTTTGTAGACGCTCCTTTGACGGTGTGTTGCTTACTTGCGTTGACAAAGACCAAGCGTAGCATATAGTCGGCGAAGTTCACGAGGGACTGTGCGGCGGCCACGTAGCACCACGGGCTATGGCCATAAAAATCTGTCGCTTAGGATACTACTGGCCACGCATGGAAAAGGATTGCCTGACAAAGGTTAAAACCTATGACACGTGTCAGTGTCACGCGAATCTCATACACGTGTCACCTATAGAATTACATACAACACAGATAACATGGCCATTTCAGCGATGGGGACTAGACATTATAGGCCCCATCACGCCAAAATCTTCCGCAAGTCATAGCTTTATTATTACCGCTACTGAGTATTTTACAAAGTGTGTGGAGTCTATTCCCCTGCAGAAGATCACATCTCAGTAGATTTGTCATTTTATCCTGGACAATATAGTAACCAGATTTGGTCTCCCGATGACTATCGTGACCGACAATGGGCCACAGTTTAGTAGCACGGAAACCAAATCCTTCTGTGATAACCTGGGCATTAGACAATATTTTTCCTCCCCTTATTACCTGCAAGCGAATGGTCAAGCTGAAGCAACGAAAAAAGTGATCATCAATCTGCTCAAGAAAATGCTTAACGGCAACAAAAGGCGGTGGCACGAACTGATCCTCTATGTGCTATGGGCGTATCGTACTACGTGTAGGAAGACTACGGGTAGTACGCCCTATAGCCTGGTTTATGGGTCTGAAGCAGTGCTGCCTCTCGAGTTGCAAATTCCTTCTCTAAGGATGGTTCTCTTCATGGTTATAAATGAGGCTCAACACACCGAGTCTCGAATCACGGATCTGGATTCAGTAGAAGAGAAGCGGATACAGGCTCTTGACATGATTGAAAGGTATCAAGACAAACAGAGACAGAAGCATCGTCACAACCTTCAGCAGCACCTGATCAAGAAAGGAGATCTAGTCCTCAAGGATGTGTGTGAACCAGTAGGCAAGTTCTCTGCAAACTGGGAAGGCGCTTTCTTGGTGGTCGACGTGTACAGCAACAGAGCATTCAAGTTAGCAGACGTCAACGGCAATGAATTACCAAATCCTGTAAATCATGTGTATTTGAAGCAGTATTACGTTTAACAGCATCTACGGTGTCAACAGCAGGTATGGCAATACTCGTCCACCATGACGTTAAACTGGCACTGATCATCCGCCATGACGTTAAACTGGCACTGACCGTCCGCTACGACGCTAAACTGGCAACCACCGTCCGCTACGACATAAAACTGGCATTCCTTGCATGCGTCCGCCACGACGCTAAACTAGCAATGTTCATCCACTATGATGCTAAACTGGCAAGTTGTAATCGTCCGCTACGACGTAAAACTGGTAGTGTTGTACAGGTCCGCCAAGACGAAAAACTGGCATCTTTTGCACGCGTCCGCCACGACGCTAAACTAGCACAGGTAAGTAGCCGTCTGCTGAGACGTAAAACTAGCACAGATCTGTCCCTGGTCATGACACGAAACTGACATCCACAGCACGGTCTGCTAAGACCATAAATCAGACATGCCACCGTCCGCTACGACGTAAAACTAGCACTTCTCGGTCCGCCCAGACTTTAAACTGGGACCATGGTCTACTGAGACTTAAAACTAGTAATGGCAGTCTACCAGGACTTAAAACTAGGACTTATAGACTGCTGCCATGTAAATCAAGCGAGCGTGATCATCTCTGTACAGTTGCACAACCAACGAGGTGGGGTACTGGGACAGTCCCAATGTCGCCACCCCACCGGCATCCTACTGATTCCTCAGATGAGCTGAGAGGCATCTTACTGATCCCTCGGAGATGCCGCCACTGCGCCCACTACAACGGTGATACCTCTGAGAGTTTAATCTCACCAACCGAAGCCCCGACGAAATCCTCGTCGACAACGACCTCGGGAACCTCCGCCGATCATCGCTATCGGATGCCGGCTTCACAAATTCATCTGGCCGGTTTCCTGTGCAAGCAGTTGGCTGCACTGTGTCTGATGCCTTTTGGCGAAGATATGCTGGGCCAATCGTCAAGATTGGAGGCTCTGCCCACATGCTCCGACTCCTTATTTACAGCCCAATCGCTCTATCTCGCATCAAACGGCTCTCGTTTCGACAACCTCCCCTCTTGTTCGCCTGAGCAATGGTGTCCTCTGTTTTCTTCTATGGTTGCAAGTTACTTGCTTTGCAGATGTCATTCAAAGATGCATTCACCTGAGCGGTGAAGGATAACAACATCTTGAGATGGCTGCTCAGGTTTGCCCAACCACTTAGATCTGCATGCCTATACCTCTCACAATCCTACTCTTAGCTCTTATTTCCCTTCATCCCCACCACCCGCTTCTCATACGCAAAAGCTACATATGCAAGTACCCATTTTCCGCACTCACACTGGCAGAGATATCACGGAAGTGATGCGCCATGCTCCTGTTGCAAGCATTACTGCTATAATTAGTGACAGAGAGATCTCAGGTTGATGCGCTACGCTCATCTGAAAGCATTCCTGTTGACATACGTGTGCATATGTTTCTGTGTGTTCAGTAAGCGTATTCCATACTCCTACCATCCTGACTTATGTTACGTCTTCCCCAAACCTATTTCCTACTATGTCATTCTATCTCCCATTCCCTCCAGCTTTGCTCTTCCATGTTCACAGGGCAATGCCTGAGTAGCTATGGATGGACGTTGTTCTGGCTTCTACCGATCCGGTGTTTCGTATTCTTTGTCGACGTCTTTCGGGTAAGCCCTCCAACCGTCAACAAAGAGAGGCCATTGAAACACCGTGAAAATTGCGAGTCGGCCTCAGGAAAAGATTCGCAATTCAGGCAAGGGCACATATCGGAATTCTAGAAGGGAGAGTAAGACAGAGCAACACCAAGAGGCTCGTAGCATCAAGTCTTCGACTCCCTCTGCAGATTCCTAATCTTTCTATGCTTTCTATGCTTTTTCTGTTTACGCTATATCACGCGACGTAGCATAATGGCGCTTAGCGTGATTTTGCTTAAACATAGTCTGGCATCAGAAAGCTAGTTACTTCGGCATAGAGAAAGGCTTGAGCAGCATGATATGCAACTCCTTGTGTATTTTGCTAAGTCTTTGGTTCAAGGCCAGGTTTACGCTCTGTTACGCACGGCGGCATAATGAGCTCCAGAACAGTCAAAGGCAAAGTCCAAGAAAGTGCGATTGCTCATCATACGCTCATCACGCAACGTAGCGTATCACAGCGTATCGTGTCGCCAAGTTAAACATATGTTTTACGCTTCATTACACGCGGCTGCGTAAGAAAGCGTAAAACAGCTTGAATCCATTGTTTCCATGTTACGTTACGCTCATACACACAACACAGCGTGAATACGCGTAATATAACCCAAAGACAGTTGAAACATGCCCGACGTGCACCTCTTCTTCACATGCACAATACGCTAATGAGCGTATTGTGTGTAGTCATGAAGTTTGACACAAAAATGGTCAAACCAACAGTACCCGAAACACTTGGGACACACGTCATCAGGGTTGCACCTTTTCCACAGAGCGTCGCAGCCTATAGATACCCTAGTTGACAAAGATACAGAGGTTGGCAAATCAAAGAAGCAAAAGCACTGGAGCACTTATCACCTTTGAGCAGAGGTATAGAGAGCAGCGCCTTGGCAATTGTTGACAACACCACCTTATGGCAGAAAAAGAGCACAGTTCGCTTTGAGCACCAGCGATAGGAGCAATCGTTCTGCTGGGGAACACTCTATTGGTCAGAAACAGTTGATTGGTAGATGTTAGAGCTTGACCTTCCTTGCATCCCGGCTTTAGCCCACGAGGTAGATCAGACTTCTGTTTGGACAGTTTTCTTGTTGTTTTGTGCTTGCTTTACACCCAGTAATCGAGGTCTCCCCAGTGTAACAAGATATACAAAATATACATTTTTCAAGTCAAAGCGTAGATCTTGAAACTACGTGTTTCTCTTATGTCAGCCTCCTCTTATCGTGTTTAACGTTATTATCGTTGCAATTCATCTATATCGTTTCCCCCTCGTTTTGTGATTCCTCGAATCAGATCGTTTCATGAGATATTCATCGGTTTACTGATTAGTAAGTCCCTGTTTGATCGAAAAGACCGTTCAGGGCACCGCGGATTCATTTTTTCTAGCATAGCCCTCTCGCGGATCCGTGGTTAGAATTGTGTACATGGAATTTGTTCGGTATTTTCCAGCTGCTGACGTTTTCCGTCATTACAGGTTGGACACTCAGGAGTACGTTTGGTACTTATCGTTAAACAATTCTAACATGGTACTCCACCTACGAATGAATTCCAATTCTAAGGACTAGTACTAGTTTTCTGCTTCTTTAACTAGTGTCCATGGGAACAACTTAAGTTTTTGCCATTCATTTTCTAAGGATCAGCATTATATCCCCCTTCAAATCTTAGGATATTGTTCATATCTAATATCTTGATCCTACTATCTTTCTGGTGCCTTGTTGGAATTCTAACAGCCTCAGTTATGTCTAACATACTTCGAGTAGTGAGTAGGGGTTCATTGTGATCATCTCGTCCATGGAATCTATAATTCCTACATTGTTCCCTACTCTCCCTTCTTCTATGTTGTGATTCTCTAGAGTGCCCTTGTCCCCTTTCCTAGTTGTTTCGTCTATGACTTCCACTTTGCCTACCTCCATCCCCATGGTTTTGTTCTTTATGACTATGTCTAGATGCTGAAGGAGAGAGTGAAGGAGATGATGAAGGTGAAGAAGAAGGAGAACCTTCATCATGCTAGTGTCTACTACCTTCTCTTTGATAGTCACGACCTTGATCGTGATTGCGATCAGAATGTCCACCTTTATCATGTGTTCATGTTTCTTTTTCAAACCCTTTGTGCCCATGGGTATCAGAACTTGGGTTATGAATAGTGGAATGAAGGTTCTAATACACAACTCCTTGACCAAAGTCTAGGGGAGAAACATCGTTGTGTGGGTGGCTACCTAAGGTAGGTTCACCACCCTCATTTTCTCTTAAGATATGTGGGACATCCTGGGACCACTTACCCTTCAAAGACTTATGATGTCTCTCCTGTTGCAAGTCCCTTTGATGTTGTGCCTTTGTGGGATGGTATTCTCTTGAGTCATGGTCTTGCACAACATATTCTATGTGTAAGTGCAGCATGCCAATTCGTGTGAGAGCATGAAGAAGCATGATTGAGACTGAACGATCAGGAGGTAACACTATGTTACCTTCTAAGTCTCACCAATGCAGTTGTTCATCTTGATGGAGGATAAAGGTGAAGTCTAGTATATACTCATCAATATGAATATATACCGCTCGAACTTGCTGAGGGACTAGCGAATCAATGTCATGTGTATTACACCATTGATTGTTTCCTGTTTCAGACCTAGGCAGTGAGGCACTTTCATATGAAGAAGGAGACATACTTGTCTATTCAGTGTGCAATGTACTCTTTTTTATTATTTTCTCAATCAACCCTAAGGATTCGTTCCAACAATGTAAATTATTTCCTAAGTTCTAATTAGCACACAAATAACTAAGTCCCCGTCAACGATGCCAATGATGAGTGGTGAGGTACCCCTACACTCAACCGTATGAATACGAGCATTTCACACATGATTTGGTTGAATTCCAAGGACTAATTGCTTATGTGCCCTTGTGGAATAAGGATGGGTTGGTTGATCTTTGTCTTCCCAAAATTACTTGTATGTCATGATTGTATGGTTAAGTAAGCTTGAGGCATATGATTTTTATAGCTTTTATGTTTTTGTGTCCTATTGCTAATAAGTGACTAATTTAACTCAGCTACTAATTAACTAGGGTTTAACTAATCCTAACATCAGGATCTGTTCTCACTTCCCATACACATCCCTAAACCAGCACAACACTACTGGGATTACCAAATGCTCATCATTACTGGGTTACCAAGCATTACACACAATGCTTGAATAAAGATTTGTTCACTTAATGACTTCTACTGCGGGCACACAAAAATAATTCTAAATCTGGAGGGGATAAAGGGCAAGACTTTGGCTAAGGGACTAACTATCTAACTACAAAACCAAGTGTGTCTGCCTCTTATTTATAGGTGAGGCAGATCCCGATATTGGGTGTCTGACATCGCATGGTAGGCTCTAATATCGAGGATGCAATATCGCGGCCCCGATATCACAGTTCATCACTCTTAAAATTAAGAAGTCCTTAAGAATGAATTTTCTTTTTTCATTATTTTAGCAAACCTTAATTACTTTAAATTGCAAAGAAAACCCTTGCATAATTTTGGTCCAAATCACATTATTCCTTTTCTAAGAGATCTTAATCAATTTAATAATATGATATCCAATATTATGTAATAGCACATGAATTTCTAGCACATATTTTTTTCATTTTGAACATTAATAACATCAGGTAGCAATAGTCATGGATTTAATTTTATTATTATGTATTTTTCTTGAATACAAGCATGTTACTAATCCTTTCTTACATCATCATATCTACTTAAGTTATCAAGAATTCAAAAGGGTAGGTTTATAAGGTTTATTTCTTGGACATTTATTCCATATTGGTTTAGGAACATTATAATTATTTCTTAATGGTGTAACTTGATCTTGAGATCAATTGTTTACTTTTGTGTTCTTGAGCCAAGGTCTTTTAGATGGTATCCACTTTGTCTTCTATTTCTAACACCATAGAAGTAAGATACTATATGTGATGTTCTTATAGAGGATGGATATTGCAACTCTCTATATATCTTGTATTCATAGTTGACTATTGAAAAACATTCTTAATCATTTGTCTCAACATTTTAAGTTGTTTCCATCTTCATGTGATCTATCTCAAAACTCCTCTGTTTTATAGATGGATGATGCTCTCACTTACTTGCCTAACTTCTTATACTTTGCTCATATTAATAAGCATTGATAGTACTCTATTTATGGATTTGTTGAGGTACTTTTGAAATGATGTATTTTTGTAACTCCCTTGGGTTATTATATCAATCATTAGTTTATTTCTTTCTTTATCTCCTATTAATTTCTTATTAACTAATAAATTTATTTTACAAGAACACAACAACTTTTTTGTCAATCCAACCTTTTCTCTCACCATGAAATTCACCGATGCATCCAGTCAAAACACAAATACCTATCACCCGATCCACATTTCTCTCACCCCACAGCTATAGATCTTCCTCCAGATCTGAATCCCATGCCCGAAAATCCTATAAATACCCCATTTTTCCATTTAATGGGGGTTGGCAATTTTGGAGCAAGAAAACCAACAACCCTGAACCCAAACGCATGAGATTCTCAGTTCCTGCGAACACACATCGGAGCTTAACGTCTGACTTGCCATCCAGACACACAACTACGTTTTGACCAGTGCATATTTTGTCAATTAATACAATACAACTTCATTTTGCCTCCCATTGTGTTGTTCTGTTTCATTGTCTGTATCATCCTATTTTATCACACATTTCTACATATGTTGTTTACGATTGCATATTATATTCACATTTACATTTTGTCGTATTAAGTTCTTTGTTTTACATTTCATGACTATAACCCCAAAGTGGGCCCAGCATACACTCAAGGAAGTCCTTGGTTCATCTACGTGCAGACCATCCAAGGCACTCTGCCTTCATTTTTCCAGCTTGCCCTCATGCAAAGGTAGGGTCATCTGTGTCTCTCCGAAGATCTTTCGGCATTCGTTTTCCTCCAGCCTTACGCTGACGATTTCAGACAGTACAAAAATTGGTGCTAGAAGGAGGGTCGATTCCATTTACATTTCGTACACATGTTGTCACATTCCCCACTATCCAACGTCCAATGTCCAATGTCTACTAGCTACCTATGGCCCAGCATCCATACACTGCCTATGGTCCAACATCCATATGATGCCTATTGTTCAGCGTCCATACACTGCCCTCTTAGCGCTTATACACTACATCCTCCTTAGTGTCCACATGTTATCCTTTTCCTTTGGAGGTTACCTTCTACCATAGACACTGTGTTCCATCTATAGACGTTGTGCCTTGTCTTCAGACATTCTCCCTTGTCTTTGGATGCTATGCCCTATCTTCAGACATTGTGCCTTATCCTCAATGTACACACACTGCGATTTTGATCCTAGCATGCACACGCTATATTCTTAAGCATAGACACACTGCGTGTTGTGCCTCCCTCATAAAAGTGCACATGCTTCCTAGCTTGCTCAAGGTAGCTTGCAAACCCTGCTTATATAAATTCAGCTAGTCAAGCCAATTACACACATGGAATCTTCTCAGATCAAAGCAACACTGCCCGTCACTAACCTTAATGCCAAGATCTTAAATCCTGTGACTGCAACTAAATCCATAATTGCTGTTGGGGAGATGGACCCTTAAGGGCCAACTCGTCGGTCACTTAGGCTACAAGGCAAGGACCCCACCTATACGATCCTCACCCTAGAACAATACAATTTCATCTGCATATAGATCCAAGCTAACCTGCCCATTGATCACATGGAAATGGAAGCAAAGTGACATTACAAACTCATTTATAAGGGAGGCATAACTTTATCCCTTCAACATATGACATAATTCCCATCTCTAAATCCCACCATGAACTCATATCCCAGCTCCTCATGGCAAGGAACCAAACCTCACACCAACCCTCTATAGAACCTCAAAATGGAGATGAGGAAGATGATTTTGTGGCTCAATATAAACATGGGGATTCATACGATACTCTCAGTCCACATACTTATGTGAATCCATTATTCTACCCTTTCATGGGAGAGACCATGTCTCTTTACGCATTTAAAAGCACTCAAGCACATGTCTCTCAACAGGAAGCATCCACTCTTGTTCTCACTCTCCCCATAACCAACACTCAATTCAATGCATCCATCTCTGTTATTCCTCTAGTCACCACGTTATCCCCTCTCCTACAAGTACAACCCCAACAACTCTCCTCTCAAACTAATGTAGGGGAAACCTTCCCACACCAAGTAATTGGGATGCCATCTGTGATACCCACTTCTACATCTACTCACTATGTACCACGAGTGCAAATCCAAGGAACACCCTTTGCTACTACGACTCAAAAAGTTTAGGGTATTTCCTCACAACTTATAACTGGGTAGTGGCCCACACCTGGCATTCAACAATATTAACCAGCTCATTACATCATACCACCTGTTGCAATTCCATCCATGAATGTCCCTCAAGTACAACCACCAATGACCCTACAGTCATCTTTCCCACAAACTACACAACAATCTAACTATTATCATGCTCAATCTAATCAACCAGCTGGTCCACCTAGTGCCCAAGAATGGGTAGAGGCTAGAAAAATGATGCAAGTGTTAACCGATGAGGTAAAGCACCTCAAAATGGCAAACACTAAACAAGTCAAGGTGATGGATTTCTATCAGAATGATCCAATTAGCTCTTCAGTGCCACCATTGACTCTACCAAAAGGGATTTCCTTTTCATAGTTGACCAAGTATAATGGAGAGGGAGATCCAAATGCTCACTTAGTGATGTTCCAATTAGAGTGTTTGTTAGTTCAAGCCTGGCCTCATGCAATCCTACGTGTGTTTGCCATGTCTTTAACTAGGAGAGCCTTAGACTAGTACCAAATCCTACTACGCAACTCCATATCCTGTCTAGAGGATTTGTTACATCAATTCGTCACCCATTTTCAGTATAACTGGAAGCCGGAATCCACACTGGATAGTCTAATCCAAATAAAACAAGCACCATTGGAGCCCATACAAAAGTTCATCCAAAGATGGAGCACTATCCTTAACGAACTTCATGAGCCCATTTCGAAAATGTATTTACTCACAATCCTCAAAGGTGTCGTAAATGACTTTGTTAAGTCAAAACTCTACTATTTGGATGCTCATACTTTGAGTCAAACATTTGTCCAAATCAAAAACATAGAAGAGGCAGCACAGAAAAGTCATGACCCAACTTACCTGACTTTTAAAAGCCATCATATGAGGAAGGATAAGGATAAGTCTAAAATGATAGTCACAGCAATAGCGGAGGTAGCTTGATCCAACAATGCAGGGTAGAAAGGGAAGTAACCCGTTGCCCCCACTAGTCACGAAAGAACTGCTCATCCACTTGCACTTGAATCCTCCTCTAGCCAAACTGCTAACATAGGTCACACTCGTACCTTCAAACGAAAGGACCCTACCCAGTACACACCCTTACCCATGAAGCCTTGACAACTACTAGACCAACTTCTAAAGGTTGGGTTAATTTAGCATAAGCAAATGTCTCCTGCAGTGTCTCAAAGACATGATTGGTACTATGAGTTGGTTAAAAATCCAATGTTGGCAACAGTTAACGAACCCCCTATCCCAAGGGGTTTCAGGTTAGATAGATTCTGTGAGTATCACCAAAGGTGTGGTCATGAAACCGATTATTGCTTTACCCTAAAATAGGACATACAACGTATGATTGATAGAGGTGAGATAGTCTTTGATGAAGCCAATCCAGTAAGACCTCAAAATTAGTCTATGGGGGTCTACAAAGACCCTCTTAACACAAAAGAGTCACCCTATGTAATTAACACCATCCATGTCAGCAAAGAACAAGACACCCCATGAAGGCCTTTTGTAATTCGTGTGCCTACTAAAACTACATCTACACTAATGCCTCCACAAGCTCCTTTTGCCACATATACATCTTCTACACCATGAAAGCCTTTCGTGATCCAAGTGTATTCTGAGGTTGCAACAGCAAACTTACGATCGCAAACTCGACCAACCCCATTTGTAATTTGGATGCTAGAACATTTCGATGTGTAACCTCCCACAGTTCCCGTATGACCCTCACAAGAATGCCTCGCTGATAGATTGACCAGGGAATGGTTGGCCAAAGAAAGTCATGGTCATGAGTTAGGACCGCCAAGATCCACACCGCTGAATGCTGGCCCTATGGTCCCAGTTACTGATCAGCCTAACACAAGTGGCCAAGACAAAAACTCAGGAATGCCCAATGTCCCAAACCTAATAGCTACAATTAAAAGCACAAAAAATCTTCCACAAGAGATATAAATGTTGGGTCAAATGGACTGAGTCTCAACAGATAAAAACGTTCCAAATAGCAAAGATTTGGCTAGTGCCCTGACCCAAGTTACATAGGCCTTGAAATAAAACAACACATCTCTAAGCCTATATGACCTAGTAATGACCTCCTTGGTAAAACTAGGAAGCTTTGGTGTGTATGTTGACTTCAATCCCTATTAGTGAAGACCTTCCAGCAAATGAACCATTGATTTATGCTATATTTTCTCCACATCAAGAATCGAGGTCCACATCCCTAGGATTTCATGCCAATAACATTAAACGAGAAGAAAAAATGGGAGAGGTCACTACCGTCCCTATGTTTATAACAATATAGGTTAACCAATTTAAGGTACATAGAGTGTATGTTGATGATGAAGCAGCAAGAAATGTAATACCTTTTCCTGTCATTGAGAAACTAGGCCTTGCAGAACAAATACAACCAACAACGACATCATTCTTGAAATCTTTCAGTGGTTCTTGTGTTGTGGTAAAAGGCATGATTACCGTGGATTTCATAACAGGGGACCATTTCCCCACATCGGTCGTATTCATAGCTATAGATGAAATTCCAGGGTTTAATCTATGTTTGGAACGGCCTTGGTCAGCTCAATTAAAAGCCTTATCATCACCAATCCATCAAGAAATTCACCTAGCTTATGAGGGTGGTGAAATAGTCATACACAGAGATATAGCCACATCATTTACTTCCTCACACATAGGAATGAGCCAAGGATCAGAGGTTGAACTCTCTGAACCTAAGCAAGACAACACTAGTGAATTCCTAGACAAAGAACAATCTCCAACTTGCGACCCTACTAAAATGGAGGAAGCATTAGAAGATGCAAACATAGGAGCCATTCCCACAGATGTCCCTTGGTCAGAACTACCATTTGACATATCTAGCGAAGGGGACGATGAGTACAAGATCATGCCTACACATCCCACCCTTCATGGAAAATTGCAAAAATTAAAGAAATAGATAAACAATTAAGAAAAACTATTGAACATCCGGAATGACGTTAAACTACCGAACGCCTGGAATGACATTAAACTACCAAATATCCGCAATGACGTTAAACTACTGAACATCCAGAATGACGTTAAACTACCGAATGTCTGAAATGATGTTAAACTACCAAATGTCCACAATGACGTTAAACTAGCCATGGTTAGAAATGACCGATTCTTCTAAATTCACCAAAATAGTTACAGTCTCGTCCACCACTTTGACAAAGATGCGATAGTTCACCATGACTTTAAACTGATACCCATGGCCCGAAATGGCCTTAAACTAGAGCACAGTCCATCGTCGATTCACTGAAACTTCACTATGTCATTATTGTTTACATTTTGCAAGTTACAATTTTCATTTATTTTATTTTACCAAACATGGCTCTAGTTTACACTTACGTTCACAAATAAGCTTGAAAAAAGCAAAAAAAATATATATAAATATACACAATACGAAGTGTTAGCATGGCAATAGGGATGACAATATAGTACACCATGATCATGTTATATTTTCCCTCACACATTCCAAAAACAAAACAACAATCCGAAAAACTAAAAAAAATGACAAGACTAACAAGCCAAATCAAGCACTAGCACTAGGAGGGGGTTGGTCCCAAAAATCCTCTATGTCATCAGCTCCTATCCCACTGGGGCTAGCCTCATCACCACCACATTCCTCTCACAAAGAAAAGAAAATGAAACAACAAAATAAGTAAACACAAAACAATAGATTAAAAGAATAAAATACTAAAAAGAAAAGGATGATTAAAAAGCAATAAGACGATATAAGACTAAAACACTCACAGGTGGGGAAGGCCTGAGATTAGCTTCTAGGCACCGTAAAATCTCTTCTTTAGGAACGCACGCCCAGTCTTTCTCAAGTTCAAGGTCAATATTGGCCAAGATTTTGTCCTTGTCCACTAAAGACTAGGAAGGATACTCATGAGAAAACATGCTTGTTGAAGCTTCACTAGAGGTAGTGGTAATGGATCTCTTAGCAGACCCTTCCACTTCTATACACTCAACAATCTTCTCATAGGAAGAGCACAAACCTAACCCCTCCACGAACATCTCCAACCAGCGATGTTCAACCGATTCCTCCTTCAACCACTTTTTGTATTAGTGCTTGTAATCTTTCTGATCCTGGTCCCATTTACGTACCTTGGATACAAAGGACTTCTAGTCATGGCACTTCCTATTCAACAAATCCATTTGGGCCTGCTATTTGACTAGGTTCGGAATCGCCTGCACCTTACTATTCAAGCTTGCCCAATAACATGCATAGGTGATCTCGAATGCCCACCAGGTACTATCACTAGCCAATCTAGTAGAGGAAAAATCATAACGGGCTTGCAAGTCATTCCTTTCCTTTGTTACTTTTGCCAAATCTCCTTTCAATGATTTAATTTCAAGCCATAACTGTTCAATTGAGCGCTTGCAGGTCCAGAGAGACTTGGCATTTGGAACAACAAAACTTGAAACTACATCATAAATACTTCTTGGAATCTGCTCAACATCTTTTGGCAATTGTGGGAGACCATCAATATAGGTAGCCTTGGAAGGACTCCATTGAAGCTTCGCACCTACAAGTACAAACATTACATATATGAGCCAACAAGAGATCTCTAATAGATGCAAAAATACAATGAACCTAGGTGCTTAGTATAAAGTACACACCTAATTTAGGATGCGCCTATTGCAGATGAGAAACAACATCATTGACAATGCCAGTAACAAAGTCTACTTTATTGGGCATCTCATGCCACAGCCTCAATGGATCGGTGGATGTTGAATCTATACGGGAAGGCACCTCAACTGGGGCCTCTAACTCCAACCCATCTACTTGAGATACATGTGCTTCAGGCACACTAGCATCCATGTCTGACGTTAGGAAAATCATGATAATTAGAACCATGTACAAAGCTAAGAAGTACAAAATATGGATCAAACTATCAAAATTTACTAGGCTACCCTTTGCTGGTAAGCTTAGGAGGATCACCAAGGTGTAGAGACACATCAAAGAAACCATCAAAAACACCTTTCTCCTCACTTGAATGCCTAAGGGCATCCAAAGCGTTAGCAAGCGTTACTTCCATGGTATCTATTTCTTCCTCTTCCTGTAAGACAGGAATCACCTTAACTACTTCTTCCCTTTTTTCCTCCTCTTCATCACACCCAATGATAGCCATTTCAGGCTCACCCATTGGAGCTAATTCTCCCCTTTCCCTCTCGGGGGTACACTCTATCAACACCAACAAATATAAAGTTAGCATGACATAATATGTATATTTAAGTAAGTAAATAAATTCAAAAAGAGATAAAAACACTTAATAAAAGTTCCTTCCCTATTCCTGGCAAGATGAATTGAATCTTCTTTGCCCTTGGTGATCTCGCTTCCATAACAGGTGCTCTCGAATGCTCAACCCTTTTCACCTTAGCCTTGGCCTTTCCGATGGTCTCCTAGATCAAGCGCTTGGATCTCTTAATAGTTGTGTGCAGTTTAGGTGGTTCCAACCCCAAGCTATCATGCGAGTGGTGGGAACAATTGGCTGTATCCTCTATGATGACAGAGACTGATTCTTCGATACCTTCGGGTGGATCTTGGGATCTAGTGGTGTTAAATAGATGATGGATCTAGGGGCGAGACAACTATGAGCGATCCCTTAACACATAATGGTTATCTCCATAGACCACTAAGAATTTAGAAAACCTACGAAGATAGCCCATGAAAAATGCAAAAGTGAAGTGGGACTGCGCATTCACGTTAGAGCATAATCTCCCTACGGAAGCCCAAAACTAGGAACTGTGCCCAGTTATAATGCATACCAGTCTCTAGGATCGAGCACATGATACGTGAAGGATCTACCCCAAGAGTTCTCACTTGAGATAGAGACTTGGAAAATGCACATTCTCTAAACAATGGGTACAACAAGTTCACTTCCCTCACTTTAGTGTCCACTTGCATAGGGAATCCCTTGGAACCCCATGACACACCTAGCCATTCCTAAAGGTCCTTAATCACACAGCCTTCTCTATTCGCCTTGTCCACTGCCACTTTGACACCATCTGCTATTACACCAAAGAGATCTAAAAAGAATTCAGCAGTCAGATGGAATACAACCTTAACCCCCCAAACTTGCATGCTAAAATAAGTAACATCATCATTGAAAGAATCAACGATGGAAACCATTTCAGTCATGGGAATGTTAGGAGTCAAGGCAGTGAATAGATCCATCATACCAGCATTGGTAAGGCAAGTGATGACATGTTGAGGTGCCTTTGCATGCAACCATCATTGCAAATCTTTTGTCTGCCCGTACTTCATGAACAGGGTACCCTCAGTACGCCCAGACACGATGGTAACCCCACCAAGGGTAATATTTGCTATAAAAACACGTTAAACAAAAGATCAACATCATGATAAACAATGGGGTAGCAAAGAATAAAAACAAAGCTTAGAACACATTCACTTACCATTAGCAAATGGAACAGGCACACTTGGCACTGAATCAACCACTTGAGGGAAAGTGGGTCCATTGCGAGACCAATCCTCATGTAGCCACCCACAAGCTTCACAACATTCAAAGGCCCTAGAAAACTACTTATGATAATGGACAATGGCACCCTTGGTTTGAGCCAACATGGCACCACAAAGAGTGGGGCCCACCATGAAAGCCTCCAAGGTTGTACACGTTAAGTCAAGTCCATCATCATTCTTGCACATTCCATGCTCATCAAAAAGGGGCCTACCAAGAAAAAGATAATCAAACATAAACAACAGTATGACACCAAAGCAAAATAAAGATAAATCAAAAAGAGCTTACCTATCTACCCTATACACTGTTCCAAGTGGATTTTGGAATAATGTATGTACATGAAAAGCTAGGAAAAGGGTGTTACTGTTGTTGTAGTGGCTACAAGATGGTAACTCCCAAACATGAGTTAGAGGATGGGTAGATCGAGGAACTTCGACAGGACCTCCATCAACTTTAAATAATCCCTCATCCACATCAACGATGAAGGCCAATATGTCATGGGATGAGCTAGGCAATAGGTCTCAACAACACTACGAGCCAACTGTTCACTTAAATGAGACTAGAAGACCATGCTAAAACCCTACAAGATAAACAATAGAAATTCACTAGAGCCCAAACAAAACCATAAACCTTGAGATCCAATCTCCATGTCATGACGAGGTGCGTTAGGCTCCAAGGGACCAAACCATGACAACACACCCATGAGTTCCACCACCAAAAGAAAGGGTTTAAGTCTCCTGCACACAGCCAGAAATTAAAGTAAGTGAACATAAAAATACATAAAACACATTTCGCCCTGGTGTCAAGATGATAAAATGACATCATACTTTAGTCCTGGAATCACGACTTAAAACTGATACCAACCCACACTTAACATACACATACTACACATTCGTCTTGGCGTCATGACGATAAACTGACACCACACCTTAGTCCTAGAATTATGACTTAAAATTGATACCACCTCACATAACAATACTTAAACACATTACGTTGACATTAGACATCAAATCATAGAAACAGACAACTTATTTAGAAACATCTTTTACTAACATGCCCATGGTCATGCTGAAAGTTTGGTCACACTGGAAGTTTGGTCACGCTAAACATTTGGTCACGCTGCTAGTTTGGACATGCTACCAGTTTGACACGCTGAACCCTTAGACACGTTGCTAACTTGCACACGCTAAAAAAATTAGGTGCGCTGACCCAGGGTCATGCTAACCACAAAACATGCATTGAAGGCAGTTTACACTGAGAATTTACCATAAGACAGATCCTGTTTCTTACACATGCTATGAATGCCCAGGGAATCACACGCTGCACATGCACGTGCTACCCTCGGACACTCATTCTGCTTGCACAAAATAGCAATAAAAAAACGAAAGCAAAAACATGAAAAATAGGAGCGTACCTATGCAAGGACCCTGCCCATGATGAGATCCTGGGCTGAGGAAGGCATTGGAGCATCTCCTTGCTCTCCTCCATGAACGCCAATGTTGCTTCCTTCTTTCCTTTGCCTCTCTCCTGCCTACCTTTACCCTTCATCCTACCTTGGATGCTACCCTACACAGTGGTCACACTGCCCTACATGCTACCCTGACGTTGACGTTGCCCTAGTAGCTGCCTGGTAGTCACGCTGATGTTGCACCTTGGTGGTCACGCTGTCCACTGCTTCATGCTCATGTTGTTCACCGTCTTTCAAATGATGAAAATTCTAAAAATGACCTCCACCTTAACCATGTTTAACCCCTTTTAAACCCCCCCCCCCCCCTTTGTTATTTTGTTTATTTTATTTTATTTATTATTACATGGTGTACTTTTTGTCATTTTATCATTTATTCTTTTTACGCTGAGGCTGTTTTGTGCAACGCCCAAACTTTAAATAAAAACTTTAAAAATAAACAAAAAACATATAAACAAAAAAATATAATATATATATATATATATTAAATTTAAACATAAAACAAATAATAATCCCAAAATCACAAAAAATCATAATACTCGTATATACTTGGAACATGATTGGCAGATGGCCCTGTATGGCCTTAAACTACCACACCTGGCCCGGTAAGGCCTAAAACTGCCAAGCGTCTGTGTATGACGATAAACTATTCATCGCATGCCTTAGTTACATTAAGACGTAGAAATTAATTTTACGAGAAATAGTAATTCACCCTTGCTCACATGGCTCCTCATTTAATTGGCAAGGGCAAACTCATGGATAGCAAGCACCTCTTCTCACCATTGTCTATCAATGGACCACACAAGGCCATTCAATGAGAAATCAATCTAAAATCCATTAATCTAGACTCATCATCAACTTATGACAATTTTGTGGCATCAACACAAGAGACACTCAATTGCTTCAAGGGAATGACAAAAACTCTGGACTTAGAGGTCAACAACTTTACGTTGACATTAGACATTAGATCATCGAAACAAACAACTTATTTAGAAGCAACATATTTTACTAACATGCCCATGGTTATGCTGAAAGTTTGGTCATGCTAAACATTTGGTCACACTGTTAGTTTGACACACTGAACCCTTAGACACGTTGCTAACTTGCACATGCTAAAAAAAATTAGGTGCACTAACCCAGGGTCATGCTGACCACAAAACATGCATTGAAGGTAGTTTACGCTGAAAATTTACCATAAGACAAACCTTTTTTCTTACACACGCTATGAATGCCCAGGGGAGCACACGTTGCACACGCACGTGCTTCCCTTGGATGCTCATGCTGCTTGCACGAAACAACAATAAAAATAAACGAAAGAAAAAATGTGAAATACAGGAGTGTACCTATGCAAGGACCCTACCCATGATGAGATCCTAGGCTTAGGAAGGTGTTGGAGCATCTCCTTGCTCTCCTCCATGAACGCCAATGTTTCCTCCTTCTTTCCTTTGCCTCTCTCCTACCTGCCTTTACCCTTCATCCTACCTTGCACGCTACCCTGCATAGTGGTCATGCTGCCCTACACGCTGCCCTGATGCTAACGCTGCCCTAGCCGCTCCCTAGCAGTCACACTGACACTGCACCCTGGTGGTCACACTATCCACTACTTCGTGCTCACGTTGTTCACCACCTTTCAAATGTTGAAAATTCTAAAAATGACCTCCACCTTAACCCTATTTGATCCCTTTTAAACACCCCCCCTTTTTGTTATTTTGTTATTTTACTTTATTTATTGTTACATGGTGCATTTTTTATCATTTTATCATTTATTCTTTTTACGCTGAGGCTCTTTTGTGCAACGCCCAAACTTTAAATATAAAAACTTTAAAAATAAACAAAAAACATATAAAAAACATATAAATAAAAAAACAAATATAAAAAATGTATAAATATATAAATATATATATATATATGTATATATTAAATTTAAACACAAAAAAATAATCCCAAAATCATAAAAAATCATAATACTCGTATATACTTGGAACATGACTGGCAGACGGCCTGGTATGGCCTTAAACTGCCACACCTAGCCCAGTAGGGCCTAAAATTGCCAAGCGTCCGTGTATGACGATAAACTATTCATCGCATGTCTTAGTTACATTAAGATGTAGAAATTAATTTTACGAGAAATAGCAATTCACCCTTGCTCACATGGCTTCCCGTTTAATTGGCAAGGGCAAACTCATGGATAGCAAGTACCTCTTCTCACCGTTGTTTATCAATGGACCGTACAAGGCCATTCAACGAGAAATCAATCTAAAATACATTGATCTAGACTCATCATCAACTTATGAAAATATCATGGCATCAACACAAGAGACACTCGATTGCTTCAAGGGAATGATGAAAACTCTGGACTTAGAGGTCGACAACATTACCGAAGATCCCCTTGCCAAAGTCCCCATTACTATGTCTAATGTTAAAGTTAAAATATTAAAAGTGAGTACTCTATTAAATCTGCAACTAGCCAGTGACATAGCTTAAGTGCTGAAAGATAGCATGAAAGCATTCGCTTGGTCCTATACTGATATGCCAAGACTAGATCCTTGAATAGTCCAACATAACATCATCCTTGATCCAAAACTCAGACTAGTGAAACAAAAAGCACGAAAGGTTGAACCTAAGGTAGTGCTAGTAGTTCGTAATGAAATCACGAAGCTTTACCAAGCTGGTTTCATCTGAGCTATGGACTATGCTGATTGGGTGTCCAACATGGTTGTAGTTCCAAAGAAGAATGAGAGCATTCGCCTATGCATTGACTTATGTCACCTCAACATAGCAACCATAAAAGATGACTTCCTACTACCCGGTATCGATCAACTCATTGATTCAACTACTGGGCATGCATTGTTGTCCTTTATGGATGGATTCTCAAGATACAACCAGATTAGGATCAACCAAAAACATCAACTTAGGAGAACCTTCATGACACCATGGGGCACATTCTGTTATACAATGATGCCATTCGGTCTAAAAAATGTTGGTGCTACATATCAGCAAGCAATGACATACATCTTTAGTCATTATATGCTTAATTATCTTAATGATTATGTAGACGACATCGTGGTCAAGTTAAAAATAACTGAGGAACACGTCAATGATCTAGACTTGGTACTTAAACGTTGTCTCAAGTATGAGCTTACACTTAACTCAAAGAAATGTGTCTTTAGAGTCAAAACAAGCAAAATGCTTGGATTCATAGTATCTAAAGCAGGGATACAAGTAGATCCCAATAAGGTTAAGGCAATAACAAATTTGAAACCACCTAGCAACCTTACCGAACTACGCGGTCTACAAGGTAGATTACAGTTTATTAGGTGCTTCATTGAAAAACTGATGGAAAATGGGGCTAGATGATGCTATCATGGGCTATACTATTGGAAAAATGAAGACAAATACATTAATTATTGTATTTTCTTTTATGTTGCATTTGATGTGGGGATGTGTTTTATCCCACATGTATTAGGATTGACAGTTACAATCATTAATGGTGGTGGTTACAATTATTAATGATGATGGTTACAATCATTAATGGTGGTGGTTACAATCATTAATGGTGGTGGTTACAATTATTAATGATGATGGTTACAATCATTAATGGTGGTGGTTACAATCATTAATGGTGGTGGTTACAATTATTAATGATGATGGTTACAATCATTAATGGTGGCAGTTATAATCATGAATGATGACGGTTACGATCATTAATGTTGGTGTTTTATCCCACATGTATTAGGATTGGGGTTTGGTTCTCATGTTTCATAAATAGAAGGCTTGGGGTAGCCTTTTATGGTGTGCTTTGAAGTGAAAGCATTGTATCAAGGTTTTACCTTGGAGACGTGTGTCTTGTTGGTGTTGATCTGAGATTTTTTGGAATAACAGATTGGGTGTTTGGACAAGGACGACTTGTGTCTAAAAATATTTGAGAAGAATAGAAGGTAAATCAGCATTGTTGTGGAAGTAGGGTAAAAAGAGCCCAAACCACATAACTCTCTATGTTCTTGTGCTATTTTTACTGTTTTCATTCTGCTTTCATCTTGTTATCACAACAAATGTTTGCTAAAGTTTAGAATGTTCTAAGAGTGATTTATAGTGTTTCTTGACCTGCTACAACGTAATATTTTGCCTCTAATGATTTATTCAGATCTATAGGATTCTAATAATTTCTCCAAAGCATTTGTAGTGTGTTTTCAAATTTAATTGTTTTCAGATTTTATTATAACATATACGATTGTACAACTTTTTTTTTATTTTTTGGATTAATACATCTCAAATTTTTCTCCAAAAAAACTTGTTTGCAAAATTATTAGATACCATTTTGGAGAAAAAATTGAGATCTTGGTTAGATGAAAATAATTTACTAACCGTTACCTGCTATATCTCAACTAGTTGTTAATTGTAATGTTGTTTATTATCTTTCTAACCCTTGATAAGTCAGTTGCAATTGATGATGAATCTAGTATGATTTAAAACATTTTGCAAAGAAAAAATATGCAAGCTGTAGATGGTACAATAATTTACATGTTGTTTCACAAGTAAGATTTAGAAAAAAAAAATTCTACATTAGATCATCTAGTTACTCTTAGATATTATATTGAACAAGCAAAGGGCAAGCAAGGTAAAACATTTATTTGTTTTGTGGATTTTACTAAAGCATTTGACTTTGTTGCGAGAGAAGAATTATGGAGTACACTTATCAAACTTAATGGTGATTTTGGCTTATCCAATGCCATCCAAAATTTATACAGAAATGATTTTTGAATTAAAAGATGAAGACACTACACAATCTTGTTAGCTTTACAGTAATATAGGAGTAAAGCAAGGTTTTCCTCTTTCACTAACTTTGTTTGGTATTTTTATCAATGAACTAGAAGAGTGGATTTAAGAGGTATGTATAAATCATGCTATTAAAGTGGATTAGTCATGGGCATGACTTTTAATCATTGTAGATGATGTAGCATGGTAGCACTAATATCAAATTCAAAACTAGGGTTAAAAGTAATGTTGCATCAATCACAAAAATTTCGTGAATGTACAAAAATGAAGGTGAATGTTGAAAAAAAAAGTGCTAATTTGAGGAACTAGTAAGAAAGATTACACTTTCTAGTTAAATAATAAAAGACTTGAGATTGTGGATGCATATTAATATTCAGGAGTAGAATGCTCTCAAAATTATAAGTGGGAACATTGTATATCACAACAAGTTGCAAATGGATAGAAGACCTTTCATACAATGAAGAACAAATTTAGCAATTTCAATATTTGAACTTGGACAATTTGAAAATATCTTTTTAAAGTAATTTTTCAAACTACAATGCTTTATAGATCTGTGGTGTAGGCCTAGGTCTTGATAAAAAATCATGGAAAAAATGAAAAACTTAAAAAACAATTCTTGTTGGATAAATTCAAGATGAAAACTCAAGTCTTATATGCAATACTTTTATTAGAAGCTAATTTGTTGCCACTAGAAGCTAAAGCAACATATTAGTTTTTAACATTTTACTCGAGAAATAAAAATAGCACTAAATATTAGGAGAGATCATTTGAAAATCTCAACAACAAGAGTGGTTCTATGAAGGATGATTGTGGCTACAAAAATGGAATATCGATAATATTGATTGAATAATAAATTTAGAACAACTTTGGAAATTTATTATAAAGAAATGTTTTAGATAGATGGAAAAATGAGGCACAAATATAAAAAAGGTTTTAATTTTACTTGCAAAATATCAGAGTTAGTAGACATGGCAAAATAGAATATCTACATACGACAATTCCAATATCCATGAGCGCACTAATTAGAAAAGTAAGAATGGGATCACATCATTTCTGAGTTGAAACTAGAAAGAACTGGATCATATCATTTTTGAGTTGAAACTAGAAGATAGAACAATAAGTAGCATGAAGATATAATATGTTAACTGTGTTTACTACAAGTGGTAGATGATAAGCAACATGTATTATTAGAATGTCATGGAACAAATTTCTTTAGAGAAAACAGTAAATCTCTAGTCAATCTTTGTATGAGCTATTCAAGCTACAAGTGTTAGTTTTAGGGAAATATATGTAATACATGTTCAAGTTACATGAATGTTGGGCACATCTATTGTACTTAGAACTTATTGCTATAGATGTATTTTGTACAAGTTCATTTGTTTGACAAATCCTTTGGGTCTACACACTTGTAATAAAATATTAGTATTAGTAAAACACAAAATGCACAAATGAAAATCTTACCATTGAGCTCACCAATTATGTTGTCCCTAGCTTGGTTACATCCATGGTAAGAAGGTAGAAATTCGGCACATGTTTGGATGTTTTTCTTGATAATTGTGGTTTAGAGGCATCATAATCCTTAGAAGGTTGATGTCCCACAAAGTTAGAGCCACTACTCCACATAGGATAACATAACAACATGATTCAATGCTATAGTTACTATAGTAGATGTCTCTTAGGACTAGAGCCATCAGGGTCTACCCTAGTGACACTGTAGAGTATAAGAAACTATGATGTAGCTATCCCCTGGTACTCATCACAATCTTGTAAAGCAAGCACAATAAGGAAATAAATCTTATAGCATTTAGAAATCTCACCTAGGAAGCTCAAACACACCATGGATCAAATCTTCACAAACAACTTAAAAATATAAGCTCTTGACACTAAGACAACTTGATACAAATAATAAAACACAACTTTACTACCAAAAGAACACAAAAAAAATTCATTGTAGAATTAGGTTGTATAGACAAGATCAATACAATTAGAAACAAGAAAATGAGCTAGGACAATGAATGGTCTTTGAAGTTCAAGAGGCAGTAAAAAAAATCCATGCCAAGGGATTCAACAAGAGATTCCTATGTTAAACCTTATTGTTCATGGAGAGTAGCTTCTCTTGGTGGAAAGTAGCAAAAATCTAAGAATAAAAATGATCTTTACTTAAATATTTTTAACCAAACATACTAATTATATTTATCTACTCTTTTTATTTAAATTTGCTGATGAAGAGAATTTTGAATCAAAATAACCAAACCTCAAAATGGTCTTACATGGTCTGAGACCTCTATAAATCTTCTGGACTATACTAGTTTCACAATTTCTTTCCATAATTTTTTCATGACTCAATGTTGCCTATTAAAATCGAACTTGTGAAATGGGGTTCCTAATTCTAGACTCTTACCACTATTATTTTTTTCTTCAATGGCTACACTAGATGTATTCTAATGATCTCCTTCTTCTTTAGTTAGATGTATTGTAAAAGTGCTAAACATCATTTGCATAAGGTTTTCAGGTTAACTAGATGTCTTGTTTGTTCATTATATGTCTTCAGGGAAAGTTTGTCCATTTTGGATAGATGTATTTCCAATCTGCTAGATATCTTCTAACAACTTGTTTCCATGCTCCTCTAGGATTGGTGAGAGGATGTCTTTTACCCAAGAGCTTTAGCTTCAACAATTTTTAATAAATCTCCTATGAGTTAAGGCACACTCTAATGACTCGTGAAGCCTTCTGAATCTCTAAGAACATGCTTTCATCCTATATCATCTCATACCTTTTAAAAGACACAACATCTAATCCAAACATAATTCTATCTCCATTTCAAGCTTGGGTATCAACCAAAACATGGGCATGATCAACAAGTCTTTGGTCCTTTGTAAGAGTTTAATGGGTTTTACATTACATTGTATATTTTAATCATTGAAGGCTTGCATTAGTACATGGTTATATTTTCAATTTTTAGTGTTTCATTTTGAACATTTTGGATAACCAAATCAACTGAATCAAATACAATCCAGCAACTATTTATTTTAATTTTAATAAGTATGTTTTTGATGATGAGATCAAATGAAATATTCTTTAATGCTTAAAAATTGAATCATTTTTAGGGTTTCTAAATTAATCATAATTTTCATATGTTTGTATTCAAAAAACTCTTTGAATCATATGTTTTGGTTTCTTGTGGTTTTATAGCAAAAAAATCCCTTGAGATGATAAAGGATACTGTGCTCTCATATGTAACAAAGAAAATGCCTCCACATGTAAGATTCTGTTGTTCATGCAATATGATTAGGTATGAGAAAAACCATATTATTTGACATGAATAATGATTTCTTTCTGATTTTCAGCTTTGGATGCACCTCTTTTTTTACAGTAGTAGGGATGCTTTGTTTAACCCCTAGAAAGGAAAGTTGGCAAGAGCTGCTTCAACGTGTTGTTGGAGGTGGAGGAACCTTTGATGGTGAAGATGGATCAAACGTTGTCCTTCCTAAAGCAAATCTTGTTGACATTGCCAATCAAGCAGATGACATATTATAGGTTCATGACTCTAAATATCTTAATCAAGGTTAATAATATAAAGCATTTATTTGGTAAGATTTAGAGTTAACTTGACATGTTTATGGTTTTATTGTCAAACCATCATTATCTTGACTTTTTAATATTATTGAAATTACTTGATGTATTTAATTAATTTTTAAGCACTTAAACAATCTTTCTAAATTGGTTGAGAATGTTTGGAATTTTTCAAATAACTGTTGTTAAACAAGTTGATGACCCTATATGTACAAGTCTACTATCTATCACCTCTCATTTATTTAATTGTAGAAAATTATTCTTACATGCAGACATTAGAAGATCGTCGATCTATGCCATATTTCTAGTTGTTAGCTAGGCTAGTGATTATTAGAGAGGAAGCATGGAGCTTGTTGCAAGGTGGACTGTTAGATGAAAGAAGTCACTGTGGATTAACTACACTTCCTAACCCTGAGGTAAACCAAAATTTTGGTCAGTGGTACAAAAAACTTGGATCAAAATATTATAACATATTTATTCTATATCTTTTAAATGAGTTTGCATTCTCATATGTTAAACAAGCTTTATCTTTTTCTTTTCTGTATTTCTACCTATATTAAAAATTGGGAATGGTGTTATTTTAAAAGTGAAGTGAGGAGTAAACTATTAGTAGTTTTAAATTTTTTTCTCTTGGCATTTGGCATTATGGTTGGGGACTTGGATTGCAAGCCCCAGATGCCATGTAGCCCTCTCCACCACTAAAATAATGAAATGCTTAGACATCAACTCATCATCTTAATTGTTAGCTCCATCTTGTTGAACCTACTATTGGGATTTTATGGAGCTTCATGCAACAATACATCTCACTTTTAGACATAAGTAACTTTTGTATCTTTATTTTGAAATTTTAGGCCACAAGTATAATCTTGTTAGTGACTCATTTATAACATTGTAATTCTTCTAAAGAATTCCAAAACCATTCATTTGTAGTGCTCATGACAACTAGATATTGTTTTTGTATATTTAAATTATGCCTTATAAAAGGCTTATTGTTGAACAATAGCTCAACCTTGGTTTTGAAGCTAGTACTAGATGTGAGTCCCTCCTCTGAACTCCCATAAACATCCCAATTCTATACAATTGAAACCCAACAATGCCTACTAAAATCCTTATCTATTGAAACATACAATGAAAGAAACATATAGAATACAAAAGTTTATGGGCACACAACCACACAAACCCAAAGGATCTTGAAAATACATGCCCCTCACACTCAATTCTCACCACACACAACTTGTTGCAATGCCCTACAACCTCTCAAAACCTCACATCACTCAACAAGACTTAAGGGAGCTCGTAAAATGCTCCAAGAGACTTACAATCATCTCAAGATCTCATAGTTAACCTTGGAGACAACACATTTTGGCCAAAAGACAAACAATGCATACTCAAATATCAATTTATAGGTTCACATTTCAAACCCCCAGATTTTTGCAATTGGATTTAGTTTTGAGAAAATTTTAGGCGAGTTTTGCAACTTGTAGTTCTTTAGTCTTCTCTTGGCTGTGACCCAGTGTGAGTTGTACTGATAACACAACCTTTAAATGCTAAATTTCCAAGAGAAGTTGACTGCAAGTTGCAACCCCTTATAGCTTGCTGTGACCCCTTGAGCGACACAGTCCATTGCAACCCTAATTTTGAGTTGAATTCTTCATTGAAACACCTAAATGACAAATTGCAACTAACTATGAGTTATATGGGGCTTGTAGTTGTCATTGCAATTTATTGCTAGCCATACCTAGCTGTAGTTGCCACTCCAAAATCACAACATTAAGGCTTCCAGTTTATGTTATTAAAAGAATTGAGAATATCATAGTTTCTATGAAAACTTTGTTTTTTCTAATTACATAATATAATGTACAATCCCAGTTGGACAAATCCTTATGGTCTCCATAGATGTGATGCAATTTAGTTTCAATTTCAATTTCAGTAAATGTAAAGACATCTAATTCTTTTGCATTGCACTATGAAATAGAGGTCTAGCATTGTCTATGATCTTCAAAGGATAAAACGAAAGTTGGAGTTGCCAAAATAATTTAAAAACCAAGATGTGACAAATTGAATTGAAGTAAGATAGATGAAATGGTAAAAAGCTAATGGTGTGCTTTGTGAAAAGAGAATCCTTTATGGTGTGGAATGTTAACCTATCAAAAAGCATGAGGCTCAATGCACACGCATGGTAGAGATGTAAATGCTAAGGTGGATGTTGGGTATGATTGTTAGGAATTGAGGTCCTTAGGATGAGAGTAACTAGGCCCAACCAACAGAGCATGTGGTGTTGCTTGTATATAACACTTAGTACCTACTTAAAATCATAAGGGTAAGTCTACATGAGGCTAACGAATTTCTATGGGTTGCTTGTTGGAGTTAAATGTCAAATCCATATTTTGATTCTAATAGTTCTAATTTCTTCAAATACAGTTGTATGAGTAGCTATAGACAGAAAAATTAGATTCTTTTATATCCAAGTGGCTTTTGTATCAAAGCTTGTCTCTATGAAGCCTGAGCTTGTTTTTTGTGAATGAATACATAGTGTCATGATGGGTTACGAGGAAGGTGTAGACATAATACAAGAACAATCCAAGGATGCCGCATCAACATCTAAGGTATCATATTGCAATGAATACTATAAAAACCATTAATTTTAAATTTTCATATCAATATCTTTGCATGAGGAATTGTCTTTGCTTTCTTCTGAACTATCATGGTATCAGAGTAGTACAAAAGGACATCCAATGCATCTAGGAATGTTTTTAGAAATTGTAACAAAGGTAAATCTTTACCATATAGAATACCTTTAATTGGAGCATTGAAATATTTTTAATCTATTTGATAGGGCTTCTTTGATTTGTTTATACCTTACAAATTAGTAGATGTTACTTATTCAGGTTATTGGTGGCATTTATGAGGAAAAGAAATTTTTTTTATTTTTTATTTTTTGAGAAAATGTTTGGGATTATATTATTGGAAATTAAATACAAGAGATATTACAAAATTCAGGTCACTGACATTGGCCTAGATGGGAGGCTTCGAGCCTCAACCAGTTGTGAGAACTAGAAACTAGAAACTAAAAGCCAAAAAACAACAAAGGGGGGGGGGGTAGAAGAATGCGGCCTTGCTATGGGCACGTTGGCAGCTTATGATAGGTGCAGTGTGGAAGTTCGAGGGCATGGAGGATATCCAACATGTTGCGGTGAAGCTCAAAGTCCACAAAACTGGCAACCTATTGAATTGCTTGCATGGCTGATTCATGTCAGCTCTGCTTCTCAACTGACATCCCTCCATTTGGGTGGAAGCGCATAGATGTTCGATGAATGTGACGTTGGAGTTCCTCCCATGAGCAATCACAGTTGATGCCCAGGACGATGTACAGACATTGTCTAGGTCAAAGCCATTAGCGTGCACTTTGCTCGTGCACCTGATCCAACTGGTGCTATCTTTGCCCCTCATCCTCTTGTTCCTGCTCCTGTTGAGCTCGCTTAGCTACCTCATACTCTCTCCGGGCGGTTTCCTCCTAAATTAATTCTTCCTGAACTTGAGCCTAGATCTCATCTACTAGTCAGGCTTGGGCTTCTTCCTCCAACAAGGCTTTCTACTAGATTAGCTCTTGTTTCCGCTCGTGGAAATGGGTTTCCAAATTGATCTGCATGTGCATGAGGGCTTCATGCCATTTGGCTTCCCACTCTCGATGCTCCACATTGCATGTAGCAACCACTGCCTCTGCTATCACGCGATGCAACTCCTTGTCTCTTCTCTCTCTACACTTTGATGCTCCCAATGGGGAGACCTCTGGCACTATCATGGGGTTAGAAGCTTGTGATCCCCCATGATAGCTTTGCCTCTTGGTGTATGTCATCACAAGTTCAGTTCCCGAGACCCCTGGGTAGGTTGAAAGGGAGGGTGTAGGTGGAGAAACCCCCAAGAGAAGGGGGGCGGTGGGGAGGGTGGAACCCCAGCTCTGCCTAAGGTCATACCCCCACTGCCCCCCACTAGAAGGCAAGGATAAGCCCATAGTGGCAGCCTCGCTTCTATTGTTGTAGTGCTACGAGAAGAAATTGGGGTAAGTTAACCCTAATCCCAAGCTCGAGGCACTTAACGAAGGAAAAATGAATGCCTTGGAGTTTTGACCCGTTACCAGATTGGACAAAGAAATGGTCCACCAGATCAGCAGCCTGGGCCTAGATCGGTGGTAGGGAAGATTTGGGAACTTCTCAACTCTATGTGTGTGGCACCAGTCCAATGAAAAATAGTTCAGCATCCTACAACCCACGCATTGTGGGTAGAATGATTTCACCTTCTGCCTAGGCCCCTAAACACTTGGCAATCAAGGACTCTATGATAATGACTTCAGTGCCCTAAGAAAAGGCACGGTCCTCACACTAGTTAGAAAAGAAAGCATCGTCTGGGAGGGTTGGCTCTCCTAACAGCCGCAACAAGACATCATTCCAACACATGCCTTTATTATTGGTGTAATAGTTCAGCAATTAGATTGGGTATTTAAGTCCTATTATTACCATCTATTTCAACACATGCCTTTTAAAACATATTTCCTTACATGAAAATTTTAATTGCATGTTAGGTTCATAGAGAGACTCTTGACATTCTCCAAGAAATATCCTTTAGCTAATTATCCAAAGTACGCAACATCGGAACAGCAGATACTATTTTTAATTCTAGTACATCAAAGTTTCATGTTGATGATTTCTACTCCAAAATATGTACTATTTGAATTGTAAAATATAATTAGTTTCTATCCTGAACATCAATAAGGCTCTTTCAATGTTTTATTTTGTGCATGTGTACGTGTGTTACCATGCATTTGGTAGTTTTTATTGCTTATTGAGTTTGCTTCTTTTTCTTAAATTGGAACCAAGAAATTATTGCAAAGGTTAAGGAGGAGATGTTGAGTGGTGGAAGAAATTCAAGCTTTTAGGAGAAAGGATCACAATCACCAAAAGAAAAGGGCATAGCAAATAAACTAAAATGCCTAGCAGAGTAGCTAATAAATAATTTAGAGACATTACCAAACAAGATTTGGTACCATCTAAGACATTATTTGCACTCTGATGCTATGGTTATAGTAGATGATCCATCTTCATTATTTAAGATTTGTATTAGTCTACATTAAAAAATTAGAAATAAAAGAGTTAGTGGATCATTGCTCACTTGCTTAGACCATCTGGCTTGTGATGTGCAAGTCATAGGTTCAATTCCAAGAGACATGCTACTCTGGTATCATTGTGTTCTTGTTAAGCTCTTTTAAACTATCATGTTGGCTATGTCTTGGGTGTATCTATAGTCAATTATTTCATGTATAACACCCTACATTCACAAATTATATAAAGTAGTTTCTATTGAGATATGAACCCAAAAACTCCTTCAAAATAGCATAACAGTGAAACATTACTCTATTTTAGTTTCCTAGCAACATTGACCATTCAGCACACTAGTGACCATATGACATGTAAAGCCCTACAACAAAACCTTTAAGGAAGTTTATTTGAAGTGACAAAAACTCAAACAGTAGGAGCATTGAGGTGCTAGCTTGGTGGTAAGACTCTTGATTTGGGAACTCCAACTTATGGGTTCAATTCTAGTGGGTAATACTAAGTTAAAGTTTTAATTTTACTATATGTGTTGAGGGTAAATATTTTTTAGCAAAAAAAAAAAACAAGTTTTCAGTTCCAACACCCCAAACAAGGATCAAATGGTTCTAGCATGAACAAAGTGTGCTTCCATATCACATGAAAATTGTGAAGACCTTTAGAAATCAAATAAACTTGTATTTGTGGTTCCAAATAGATGATAAAAGAACTCTTCCTTTAAATGTCAGTTTAAGATGAACTTTACAAATTTTAGAACCATTCAACATTTTTACTTTTTTTACCTTTTCCCCTTATCACCGCAAGCCCTAAGGTCTGTGTTTTCTTTGTAACAAGCCTCATTGTTTGAAACTTGTCTTAGCTTTTCAAGATATACATCATCATTGTAGATGGTTAGATTACAAGGCCTAAGGCTCACATTCTCTTCCATAATAGGATGTCATTCAAAATTGGTCTTAAATTACTTGGAGATGCACCTTCATATTAGATAACTATAATAAAAGTGTTGCAGATCGTATTTTGATGCGGTTGCAGGTTATTGAGAGAATCAACATCTTAAGATAGTTTATTGAAATATTGAAAACTTAGAACTTGAGAGTTTGAGTTGAAGTATGTGTGCCTCTTGATGATAATACATAAATATTTTAGTTAAATATTTTAAAGAATAAATTTCAAGGATGATTTACTGGAGATAAAACGTATCAATAGATTTTGTCTTTTGGTGTGAGCCTTAGGCATATTAGCAAGCAATTACTTTTCAATGTTTAATATATAAAGCAAAATATTTCAGCGCTTTTAGATTTCATAGTTTACTTTAGAATACCATAGAAGCTGAGCTGGAAAAAATGTATCGATTATATAAAAAGGTGATTCTTCAAAAAACTAGAGAGTTGCATTTAGTTACTTGAAAATTTGTAGCCTGATGTTACAAATTGCTAATAATAATGTTAAGCTTGAAAATAATTTGAAATATGTTCATATTGATTTCAAAATTAAATTGGTGGATATAGGATAAACATAAAATTTATAGGTTACATGCATAAGCTAACTTCAGTATATGTTCACATTCATACAAGTATTTTGCGAAAATGAAATTAGAAACATTAAATTTTATGAGGATATTCAAGTGCTCTACATGAGTGCACTTCCATAAAAATTTGGCATTTTAGGAGCTGGAGCACGCTCCCAACTGTGTGGGAAAGCAGCCTAGACACATTTGCTCAATGGAGAAACATCAAAATGACTGTGGACAAAATATAAATTAAAAATCAGTATCAATTTTTTATTATTAAAGCATTCCACATATGCTGTATAGGTGTATACCATAAGTACACAAATTATGATTTATGAATATCTTTAAAAAGTTAAAAAACCTTTCTAATTAGATTTTTCATATTTTAATTAATGTCACATTCCATGTAGCTCTCATTCGCACAAAATGGCCTCATTTGGATACATGTTCCTTTGTTTCTATGTCCTCAAACTATGTGAAACATAGGAATATTCTATGCATTGATAGAGATAATGTCTATTAATAAAACTTGAAGGTTTGAGAGTGATTCCATGGTCTGATTGCCCATCATAGTCTACCAAAATAAGAAATCCTAATAGTGTGTCAAGACCAAGCTTTGAATTTGGAATATCTATTTCTGTTAGATGATTCCTTAATGTTTTGGTCTTTGTTAAAAATGATTCTGGCACTTAACTTTGTCTTCATATATTGTTCAGAAATATTATTTGGTAAATCTTCCGTTGTATTCTCTTTAACCATGTTTCTTCTAAAATTACTTTATATACAGCAAGGCTCATGCCCCTACAACAAATTCCTGCCTTTGTAGGTGAATTCACTCAAACTCAAGTGGGTGGATCTTTTGATGTAGCTGATGTCTCGATTGGATCTCCAATTATTTTTTTAACAAACATAAAAGGATACAGCCCGATTATTAACGTTTGTTGCAATGTAGTGTTAAAATTTTAAAAATGGCTGCTTGTAGGTGTTAGCAAGTTAGAGTTGCATGTGTACATACCAATGTTTGAAATTTCATGAGGAATATTTGTGTGTTAGCATTTTAAAGTTTGTCATTGTTATTTAAACAATTCATTGTATGATTAAAGAAAATGAAATAACACTTTAAAAAGCAACTGCTCTTAACGTTCCTCAGAAATATGAAGAATTTAAACAAAAATGGAACATTCTTAGAGTTACTTTTATGCAAGGAGAGATCATATTTTTATGTTTGAAGTTCCTGGATGCTAGATCTAGATCTTGTTTTACTCCAGTACCAAACCCAAGGTAATTTACAAAACCTCCTTCTCTGTTACTGTTAATAACAGGATCAACATTGAACAACATTGAACAGAGAAACTTAACGGATCCTTGTATCTTCTTGCACCTCTGCTTTAATATGTACAACCAACTCCAAACATCTTATAAGGCTAGCGATGTTTTGGATCTCATTGCCTAAGTTACATTATATTTCTTTATGAATGTTAATTTCCTTTCTGAACCTTGACATTGTGCCACTCTTACGGCACTTGGATGTAAAGGTTAGAAAATTTTATTTTTATTTACCACATGGGTTTGTTGTATCTTTCTTACATTTTTGTCTTCTCACATGATGAGGGTCAACTTATATGTACATCTGCTTGCCTATGAATCCTATTTAATTTAACACTTAAAAGAAGAAACCTATTTTGTCTTATATGACCTTATTACTTTAAATAGATATCATGATTCTTTAGTTTTTAAGTTATAGAAAGGTTTATCGTTTGAGCACATTCATTGATGATTAGTGATGACTCATTGGTACTCCATGGAAAGATATAACAACTTACAAGAGCAGATAGGGAGGTGGTTTTGATTTAGATTATCTATAATTAAATGTAAACAAATGTGAGTGAATGAGTAAAAGTGAGAGTAATTTTTGTGAGCAGATGAGAGTAAAACTGAAAGTAAACTAATGATAATTTTAGATTGCTTCAATTGAGTAATTGAAAATGAAAATGATTGAGAAAATTCACAAGTCTTCAATTGCTGTGATTGCTGAAAATAGCCCTTGGATTTGTAGAATTTGAATATAATAAGGTTATAGTTTCCATGATAGGGAGACTTTGTTTCCATAGGCTAAATTGAAAAAAAGAGACTTGTTTAGTGACTAGTGTCAAATCACATGTACATCGGCTTGCCTATGAATCCTATTTAATTTAACACTTAAAAGAAGAAACCCTATTTTGTCTTATATGACCTTATAACTTTAAATAGATGTCACATAGCTTTGGCCTTAAATACAAAACAAATTAGTTAACGTTAGATTTGAACTTAGAACCCATGACTTGCTATTTCACAATATCTCTTACTAATGAAAGTAGGTGGATTTGGTAAATGGAAGTAGAAATTAAGAGTGGATAGAAATCTTCCACATGTGACATTGACACAAGCATCATGAATTATTTAAAATTAAAATTGAACCTATTTTAACTATTTATGGACCAATTTGGTTTCAACTATTTTTTGCATAATGCCAATATATCTCATTGGGAATATGTTAGAAATTGATCCTCAAATAGAAGGAAGTTGTCTTAATCAACAAGTTACATGCTTTGAGAAAGACAGAAGCAAGAACTTTGACACTTTTAAGAAAAACTTATAGATTTCATTCAATAATATTTAAAGCTCTAACTCTCTGATGAATTTGGATTTGGAAACCCAATGGATCATCTTATGTATTTGATGCATTCTATATCTACTCATAACTTTTGATAAAACCTTTGTTGCATTGGAGAATCCTAGATATGTGAATTTAAAGGAGTGGTGGACTCACCACATACATAGTGTACTTTTGTGACATCACCTTGACACAACTGGTATCCTTGAAGCGTTTAAATTTTATTGCATAGACATCAATGCATTAGGTGTATCAAAGTTCATGAAAAAGAAAGTTATTCTTGTTTTGCCACTTCACCTATTTGATAAATTTGATGTGTTAAATTTGGGTTCAATTATCGTCCAATTACAAGTAGTTCTTGCAAAGTTGTATTTTCAGTTGTTCATAAAAATGAAAAGCTTACTATAATTTTGACATTGCCATTGGAATGCAAGATTTTTGTTAATTTAGTCTTTCCTTGTGTATTTTTCTTTGTCATTTGTATACATCACATTCATAACAAATTTGATATCATCTATTATAGGTTATGGTATTGTTGTAGTATATTTATGCATCCATCTTGCAATATAATATAGATGAAATTGGACTTAATAAAATTTGTTAAGAATGGTTTTGTTCGTCTTTGTTTAGTTTGTAGACCTTGAAATAATTCTCTCTCTATTGCAAATTGAAACACATGATAGAGGTTATTATTATTATTACTCATGAGTTTTTTAATTTAACTTTTAAAATAATTACAACATATTGGACATATACATATTACGAATTCTTATTGTCATCTAAGTTTTTAGAAATCACTTGTAAATATTAAGAAAGGTTACTAGTAGTTTTATTTATTTATTAAATAGCAACCACCTCCACATTTCCAAGAATCGTAACTATTATGATCTTTTATGAATATGTTAGCTTTTTTTAAATAACTTGCAAGTAGATAAATTGTTTGTAAAAATGTTTGCATACAAAGTGTCTTACATAATGAAAGATAGGAGGAGAATGATAAATTTTCTACTTTTTAAAAACTATCAATTAAGTTTCATTAGTTTAATGTTACCTTTGAATGTAAGGATGGTAGTTGTTCTAATCAACCTTGAATTGAACTGTGAATAGTTTTCATTACATCTTAGACTTTTTGGATTCATTGGAGCAACTCAACGTTAGCAAAAATATCTATTTCAAAATGCTTATATCCTCACTTTCTTGAGAATACATCAAGAAGTTCTTAACCTGTTGATAAAACCAATTTTTTGCCAAGTGTGATATCGTAATTACGATATCATAGCTTATCTTATGTCATCATTGATATGATGTCTTGGGAGGTGTGCAACCTTGTAAGTACTCACACTTGGGCATACAAGCAACAACAATTTTCTCCAATCCTTACTCAAAATTTTGTAGTTTTAGTGATAGTGTGAATACCCACATTTTGGTGTTAAGTAGTTGATTAGAGTCTTTATTCGAGTAAATTATACTTGGGCACAGTTTATGATTGGCAATAAAGATCGAGACTGTTTTACATCATTGCAGCATTCCTTAGTTCTTTTGTTCTATTGTTTACTTAGCATAATTTTCTTGTTTTCTTAGTTTAATCATTTACATTTTAAAGTACTTTACTTTTTATGCACATTAGTTAAGCGGAATGGGTACGACTAGTTTTGAGCATTTAAGTGTAATTTTTTGCTAACCTAGTAGTGGTCTCGCTTGATTCACTTAGCAGTGAACCCACTTGGTAATCCCAATGACAATTACCTAAGCCCAAGATGTGACCGGTAAACCAAGATTGGATACTCATCACTACTAGAATAGAATAGATTTCCATTTCTATATTACTTAGACTTAGATTTTAATTCCATTTTCAATTATGTTTATCACTAGGAGTAATATGAGCCTTACAACATCATCTACCATATGTCTCACTATGGGTTAAACCATACACTTAGGCTTCACTAACTCAAAGTGGAAAGATAACGATTGTGAATTTAATATTAACTCCTAGCATAATTACATTGTCCATCTATGGATTATGGTTTGGTCACACATGACTACTTGTGACTTGTATGGTTGAGTGTTGGGATACGCCACTGCTTATCATTGGTGCTGTTGTTGGGGATGTGACAACGTGTGCTTAGTAGTTAACCTTGAAAAGTTCGTTGTATCATCAATTACAAAGTTCATTTTTTACATATTTAATTAAACATAATAATACAACACACACACACACACACACACACACTTGAGCATCAAAAATAGAACATGGCTTCCACACTTTGAGAAAAATCATCACCTACCAAAGAAGTTCAAAGGAATCATGACAAAACACATAATGAAGAGGACTGAAGTGCATCGATGCAGACAAAAATTACATATGCTCATGTTGAGCCATATTATCCTAATTTCACATTCATTCTTCAATAGGATAAACAACTTCGATGGAGAGACTTGTAGGGCAACCTAGTTCTACCACCAGAACATTCCATACCATTGATGTTTCAGGCAGTCCTCTTGAAGGCCAACCGAAGTCACGAACAAGAGAGCTATCAACTCACAAAGGACATAACAAGGTCATACTAGTCAACAGAGGATTAGGAAAGAAGGAATGCCATCATGAAGGCACACCATGAACATGATAAAGGAAAGAAGGTATCTTAAACAATTGTCATAGAAAAAGATGCTTTATTCCAAGCTGGAAAGTTCTATCAAACTCATGGATCTCACTCCTAGATACCTATAATACATATTGAAGATCTTGTCGATAGAAAGTTAAAGTCAAATTTGGAAAATGACCTTGGAAGGAATGTAAGAGACTTTAAACACAGACAAAGCTCAAGGCCTAGAGCTTCTATAGAACCAAAAGAGGATAAGTCACGAAGTCACAGAAGGAGTATGACATGAAGGAACATAGATCAAAAGACCTTGTCAAAGAAGGATGAAGAGATTATGAGAGAGATAAATATAGAAGAACAAGAAGGTTATGAGTAACAAAGAGATAGAAATAGGCATGAGGACTGATGAGACGCGACTTGCACTGGGCCACGATATCGCGTACACGATATCGCGTCTTACCCTACGATATCGCGTACTCTATATCGTGTCCCGCCGCCATATCTATAAATAAGAGGCGGCACTCCCTTCATTTCCCAATCCTGGCTAGTGTAGCAAAGCTCTGGCAGATTGATCACTCCAGAGTTAGAATTTTTCCCATGTGCCCGCAGTAGGAGTCCTAGAGTCAACGGCTCTTTATTCGAGCAACTTGTAAACCTGAACCCAAGTTGTGTACGGCAATAAAGACGAACTTGATTTGATAAACCTTGCAACACGTGGTTTCATTTATTGCTTTCATTTACTGCTTTCCTAGTGCGTTCAAGTACGACTTGATTACGAGCGTCTACGGACGTGTACGGCTAGTCAAGAAATCGACTGCTTGACGCAACGCATGAGTACGACTCAATTATGAGCATTGGCTGCTTGGTAACCCAGTAGCGTATTCCAGGATTCTGCACTTGGTAATCCCAGTGGTAGTCTGATGTGTACGGCTAGTTGAGTAATCGGCTGCTCATTGCTAGGCTAGAACATGTGATAAGTACGACTTAGTTACGAGCACCCACGGGTGTGTACGGCTGGCTAAGGAATCGGCTGCTTATCACACATAAGCTAAATAGGTGCCTCAGTACGACCACTTCGAGCACTTGCGTTACGTGTGGCAATCCCAGTAACGATTAGCGTTTGGTAAGCCACAGTTGCATAGTTCAAGGTGTGTCCGGCAAGTGGGAACGGATGCTGACGCTAGTTAACTTAGACTTAGGACATTAGTTAGAGTTAGTTAGTTTCTCAACCCTTCTCTCTGATAGCATAGGTGAAAAACATGAAAAGACCAAAAATATCACATACCTCAGACTTGCTTAACCATACACCATGACACATACAAGCAAGCCTGGGAAGACAATGAACGATTAACCCCAAGTGTTTCTTGTGGTGTTAAGGCATTTAGTCTGCGGAGTTCGACCGGATCGTGCGTGTACGCTCGTATTCATATGGTGGAGTGTAGGGGTACCTCGCCACTCATCATTGGCGCCGTTGCTGAGGACTAAGTGTTTTTACGCCAATTTAACATAAGGGATATCACTCGCATCGTTGTGAGCTTAAAACGAACCTTAGGGTCAATCAGTTAATTAAGAACATAAAAAATGGTGAAATTTAGCACACCATTAGAAATGGCTTCTTCTCATGCAATCAACTCACCTAAGGAAAATACAGGAGAAAGTCAGCATCATACGCATAACCGAGATCAACCATGTCCTCAACAGTCTAAAGTCACATATACTCATCCCGATGAGTATGTGCCAGATTTTACCTTTGTTTTCCATCAAGATGAGCAACTGTGGTGGAGAGACATGCAAGGTAACATTGTGTTACCCCTAGATCACTCTGCTTCCAACATGCTTTTCCGTGCCTTGGTACGGTATGGCATGCAAGAGCTGATTACTGAATACGTTGCGGATGATTACACTCTGAGGGATTATCAACCCACAAAAGCCCAACGTATTCGGGATGCAAGGCAGGAGAGCCAACATTCACTACTGAAGGGCAAGGTTTCCCACGTCATTAGTGAAATAGGAGACGAGGAACCCCTCACAACGGGTTTCTTAGAAAATGATGTTCCTCCTCCTCACTCTGGTGAAGAGGTTAGGCATCAGGGCCTTAGATCAACGATACATATTCCAGGCTCTGATCCCCGTGAGCACCAGCTGTTCACGGCAGGAACAATCACTCGCACTAATGACGGACTCGTTGATCGTCGCAACGGTCGGGACCGAAGCAGCCGAAGAGAAGGCAAGAAACATCACCATGGTGATGGATCTCCTTCTTCTTCCCCTTCATCACATCATTCACCCTCTCCTTCCACATCTGGGCGCAGCCACCATGAGCATAACGCGGAAAGTAAAGGTAGAAGAGATGAAATGCCTCGACAAGAAGGTCGAGAGGAGTTAGGACAAGGGCAAGGACGTAGGGAGAATAGGGAACCACAACGTAGACATCACAGACGTCATGAAAGAGATGATCATGACGAACCCCTATTCGCAACCCGAAGTATGCTTGACATTAGAGAGGCAGTTAGGATTCCCACAAGGCATTTGAAAGACAGTAGGATCAAGCGTTTGGATATAAATAATATCCCACGTTTTGAAGGGGGATACAACGCTGATCCTCAACATCATTTACAGGCATTCCACGACGCCTGTGCCTTGCAGAACATAGACAATGAGTGGCAGAAACTCAAGTTGTTCCCAAGGACACTCACTAAAGAAGCAGAAAGCTGGTACCGGTCCTTAGAACCGGAAACCATCAGGAGGTGGAGTACGATGCTCGAATTGTTCAACAACAAATATCAAACGTACTCCAGAGTGTCTAACTTGCGTAAGCAGATCCAAGGCTGGAAACAAGGAGCTCATGAATCCTTGGATGCTGCCATGGCCCGTTACTACACATTGCTACATCGTTGCCCGGGCCATGGGTACGCTAAGCGGGATCAACTTCGCCACCTCGTGGATGGGCTACGAAATGAAACGAGAAGAACTCTTGGGACTTACGCCCAAGGGAGACTCTCTCAACTAAGAGCCCATGAAGTTGAAGTTTTGTTGGAACAAGTAGCACAAGAAGAGGGTAAGCTACGTAAACGAGAAAGTGCGGAGGAATACAACCATGACCCCTCCCTTCGCAAGAAGGGAGTAAAATTCTGTGATGAGAAGGATGAGTCACCACTCGAAGAGTTGGTGAACCAGAAAACCATGCCAATCCAAAAGTTAACAACTGAGGTATCGGCTAAGGTAGACCAAATGTGGGATTCTTTAGACTCACGAATAGAAACAGTTTTGAAAATCGTAGAAGAGTCTAAAGATGAGAAAAGTAGTGATAAAGGCAAAAACATGCGGAGAAACTTTAACCCTGCACATAACAAGGGTAAGGGAAAAATCTCTAACTCCGATGAGGCTTAGAATTCTGATTCTGACGATGATGGTAGATGTGAGATCTGCTATTATGACCATCCTAAGGGATGTTGTCCAATCATCTCACATCTGCAAGAGTCTGGGGTGTATGCATTAAATCCAAGACTCAATCAACGGCAAACACCCCGAAGGTTACCTTATCCCCAAGGTAACCCAAGGCAGTTCCACCAACCCTTAACGTATTATCCAAGTGGAACACCTCCACAGCCCATCGGACAACATCAGCAGTGGCAATACCCACAGTCATGGGGGATGCCATCGCTATTACAACAATACCCTTACCGGCAACCTGATCCTTATGGATATTATGTGCAGCAGCCGGTTTCTCCAGGTGACTCTTTGGGTCACACTACTCCACGACGTCACTACCATACTCGGGAGTACTTTAGAAGGACTCCTTCTCCTCCGGGAGACATCCCACATTCCATCCATCCTCTAACTCCACCCGCACCTCTTCCTCAAGTAGTTCCCATAACACCTCCTGCTCCAACAATGCAAGGGGAATTACCTACCCAACCACAGCAACGCCACGCCGCGAGATCTGTAAATATTCAGAGTGTAAATATCCAACTGGACACTAGTTCTGGCGATAACTGTATAAAAAAGAGACCCTTTTTCAGAACTAGGAGCCCGGATAGGCTCTCGCAACAACAAGCGGACGGGTATATGTATAGGCCTCTAACTACTAACACTTCGGAGCACCCTTCAGTCCAAGGGAATGTAACGCATACGGTTATGCTAACACATACCGTAACTGACTGGATCAAGGTAGGCCACCTTCCCAGGAAACTAACTGATCCTGGGAGTCCCTTTATTCATTTGCAGATCGCTGGGAATGCACCACATCGAGCTCTTCTTGACTCAGGTTCCGGAGTCAACTTAATTTCGCGAAAGATGTATCACGCCTGGAACCTGCCCCAACTTAAGAAGAGCAACATCCAACTAGAGCTGGCAGACCAGTCCATCACTATTCCCTTGGGTTTGGTGGAGGACGTTATTACCACTGTGTGTGGTTGGTCCTACCCAGCGGATTTCCTAGTGATCGATGTTAACAACAACGAAGGGGACTTCCCAATTATAATGGGAAGGGCATGGCTAAGCACAGTAGATGCATGCCTTAGGATCCGTGATCTTTCCTTGGAAATCTCCAAGATAAACATATGTGGAAAGATCGAGAAGAGGATAGTTCCATGCATCACATACAGTGATTCATCGGGTGATGACACGGAGGAAATGTCTCCATGTCACAGGTGTGCCCAGGAAACTCTGCAACAAAGATGCCTGTATGTAGCAACCACACAAGAAGTAGTAGACACCCCGTGGTTGACAGCTTCTCATAAGAGCAAACAAATATGCATGGAACGAACTGAGGCAACTCATGCCAACAACCGTGGCATAGACACATTGGAACGTGAGCGTCGCCAACTTCCAACCCTGAATTTAAGATCATCAATTGGGAGAAGTTGGGCACTGCTTAGAAATTCAAATAGGCGCTCACTACTTCGGATCTCTCCCTCACAACTCAGTCATGGGGGAGATGGCCACCTATGCTAATCATATGGGGCCCTCAGTTCTTTTTCAGTTTTTGTTTTACACGTTTTTGTTTTACAACGTTTTTGTTTTTCACATTTTTGTTTTACAATTTCTTTAACTTTTCTAATTTTTGTTTTACAACTTTCTTTAACTTTTCTTGTTTTTGTTTTACAACATCGTTATATTTTTCTATCTTTTTGTGTGTGTGTGTGTGTGTGTCATCCATCATGTAAATTCGTCACCCAATAAGTGTTCGGGCCGATGGGATGAACTGTTTTTCATTAATTGCTAATGTTTGGTTTTTACCTTTAAGTTACATTGTTGATACTAAGGTATGTTCTTTTGATATGGCAGGCAATGAGATCACTTCATCCATCCATCCATCAAGTCTATGGTTTCCCTTGGCTTGGAAATGTACAGTTCCCTTCCAATAAGAACTTTAACGAACCAGTGACTGGGCATTTCTCAAACTAAGGACGGACTCAAGGATTTGAAACGGGTGTGACTTCAAGGGAACTTGGTGCTCTTGTGTTGGTCATTCACTTGGGTGCTTGGATGTTTTCTTCTTGGGTTTTCTTACCGTTCCGATGTAACCCAATAATCGGAAGCTGAGACAATAAAAATAAAGAAGTCTTTGCATGGTGTGGTCCCCACGCATAAAAACACAAAACAAAAAAAAAAGAAGACAAAATGAAAAAAAAAAAAATGGAAAAAAAAAAAAAAAAGTGAAAAAGCTAAAAAGCTAAAAGTGAGGATTCAAAGCACACCCCTTAGACGGAATAAATTTGGGCTGCAAGCACTGGTTATGGAACCAAAGTGTTCCCTCTAACTAAGGCCCTTCTCGCTTCCCATTCTCTCTGTTGTTTCGTCGGAATGGTGGTGGCTTCTCGAAGTTGCATCCTTGTTACCCAAGTGGATGATTTAACCAACTGCATTGATGCGAAGTCACTGGAAGTGGTTGGTTTGAGCCCAGAGTTGGAATGAGATTCGCCAAGTCACATTAATCATGTAACACACAAGGGGCTGTACACCACCTTGTTCTTGGGATTCCATTCCACTTCTCTTCTTCCCATCCTTCTCTCCATTGTTCACCTCATTGCCGGTTGTATCATTGTATATACTTTAGTTGATGCTTTGTTTTCTTTTTGGTAAATTCTTCCGGTTAAGACTTTAACTCTTGTTTCCAAAGGACATTCCCAGAGCCCACGGACTCTTTGAATGTGGGATTGTCAGGGCATTAAGGGCATGAGCCTGCTTTGGGGAGGACCCACTGACATTCCTATTTGGAACATTAGTTAACTTCTTTTCCTTAACGTTTTGCAATTAATTAACATTTTTGTTCATTTCCATCATGACATCCTTTTTATCGATGCCATAGTTGTCCCTTTTTACCTATCATTCCTATTCCTTTTCTCTCTCCATTCTAACGCTACCGGAGGTTCGCGATTAGTCATGGGGGTACGGGGCCTGATTTTTCGATTTTTATCCTAAGCCCCGGATTTTTTCGTTTTTCTTCCTTACCCCTATGCCTTCGGTAGTCATCATCTATATTTTCCCAGATCCATATCAGCCATACCACACCTTAGCCAGTGAACCTAAACCGAAGCAAGGTATGCTTTACTTAATGATTCAATTACCCTTGCTAATATATGATGGTGTTGTGTGTGCAGATGGCAATCATACAACAACAGAATGGATCTGGAGCAGACACTTGGAATGGAGCAGCGCTGAAGCAGCATGCAAGGAGTGGAATTGATAATGCGCTTACAGATGGACAACGAAAGGCGCAATCTAGGCGTTGGCAGCAACAAGACTCTTCTCTTTTCTTCTCTTCTATTCTCTCTCCTCTTTTCTCTCAGCTGCCAACTGTGGCCTGATGTCATTGTAATAAGGTGTTCACCCATGTTGTCATGAACACCAGTTTTTGTCAAGTCTTGTAATAAAGACCGTTCACATGTCATCCCATTAGTTCCATTTTCCCTAATAATCCCATACCTACCTGATATTATTGTAAGGAACTCGAGGACGAGTTTTCATTCAGTCATGGGGGTATGATGAGACGCGGTTTTCACTAGGCCGCGATATCGCGGACGCGATATCGCGTCTTCTCCTGCGATATCGCGTACGCGATATCGCGTCCCGCCGCCATATCTATAAATAAGAGGCGGCACTCCCTTCATTTCCCAATCCTGGCTAGTGTAGCGAAGCTCTGGCAGATTGATCACTCCAGAGTTAGAATTTTTCCCCATGTGCCCGCAGTAGGAGTCCTAGAGTGAACGGCTCTTTATTCGAGCAGCTTGTAACCTGAACCCAAGTTGTGTACGGCAATAAAGACGAACTTGTTTGGATAAACCTTGCAGCACGTGGTTTCATTTATTGCTTTATTTCCTGCTTTCCTAGTGCGTTCAAGTACGACTTGATTACGAGCGTCTACGGACGTGTACGGCTAGTCAAGGAATCGGCTGCTTGACGCAATGCATGAGTACGACTCAATTACGAGCATTGGATGCTTGGTAACCCAGTAGCGTATTCCAGGATTCTGCGCTTGGTAACTCCCGGGTCTGATGTGTACGGCTAGTTGAGGAATCGGCTGCTCATTGCTAGGCTAGATCGTGTGATAAGTACGACTTAGTTACGAGCACCCACGGGTGTGTACGGCTGGCTAAGGAATCGGCTGCTTATCACACGTAGGCTAAATAGGTGCCTCAGTACGACCACTTCGAGCACTTGCGTTACGTGTGGCGATCCCAGTAACGATTAGCGTTTGGTAAGCTGCAGTTGCATAGTTCAGGGTGTGTCCGGTAAGTGGGAACGGATGCTGACGCTAGTTAATTTAGACTTAGATCTTTAGTTAGAGTTAGCTTAGTTTCTCAACCCTTTCCTCTGATAGCATAGGAGATAAACGTGAAAATACCAAAAAAATCACATACCTTAGACTTGCTTAACCATACACCGTGACACATACAAGCAAGCCTGGGAAGACAACGAACGATTAACCCCAAGTGTTTCTTGTGGTGTTAAGGCATTTAGTCTGCGGAGTTCGACCGGATCGCGCGTGTACGCTCGTATTCGTATGGTGGAGTGTAGGGGTACCTCGCCACTCATCAAGGACAAAGAGCATTATGAGCATTGGAGGGATCATAGCCACAACAGAGCCTATGAACCCCCAACAACTATGAAGAACCCATACTAGCAACTCAAAGTATAATAAATATAAGAGAAGTTGTATATATTCCCACCAGGCATGTGAGGGATAGGTGCATCTCCTTGAAGATGTTGTCCATTTGAAGCTGTTGCAAATTGAAGGGTTTGTTGGATGGAAAATATATGCCACAGTATTTAAAATTTCTAGACATCTTCTGTTGCTATAACATGCGGTTCCCCAAAGATTTGGCCAATTTGAATTTTTTGGAGGATTGTTCTCTGCTATAGCTATCGACCAAAAATGATGATGTAACAATACCTTTAAGTTTCCGTCTGCCTCATCCCTAAAGAAGCTTTTCACATTTAAGTACACTCAGGATTCTTAAGCTTCTCAATGAACATGTAGCACCTTAATGTGGGATAGCCTCCCTGATTTTATGTTGATAGTGTTGTCAAAAATTACTCTTGAAAATTTAAAATCAGTTATTGAAAGGGCAAGCCTCTCTATTGAAGTAGAAGCCAAGGTAGTTTTTCCCATTCCACCCAAACCTGAAAGGATCACCGCCTACAGCTTGCATATGTTTTTCATTCATGCTTAGTAATTTTCACACTTCTTCAATATGCATTTGAAGACCAGCTGGGAAAAAGAAAGAAAGAAAGAATAACTTGGTTATGAAACAGTGACATTGTTATTTTAATTTTCTTAAAATAAACTTAGCAGCAATGATTACTAACCTAGAGATTTAGCTTCTCAGATGTTATTAATGGGTACAACATAGTAGTTCAATGACTATCGAAGTTCCAGGATGCCAGTGGAATTAACAAAAGCCAAAATTGTGTCTAGCATGTGTTGTGCTTCATGGATCTACCCTTATATTGTCTTTGCATTTCAAATCCTGTTTATATATATGTATTACAGTAATTAACAAACCAGTGCAAACAATCTAAGTAGTTGAAATTTATTTGTTTATTTTAAAGAATATGTAAAGAGACTTAGAGCCGCACTTCAGTTTCATAAAGAGAGACTTACTTGGAGATCATGGATTCCTCAAGGTAATCACAACAGAGTATACAATTCTCCAAAACTATTTGTAAAGCATTCTTCAAAACATCTTTGTTGTTGTGATGAAAATATTTTCTTATGTCTTTGAGGCTTATAACTGTGGTGCCCATCATAGCCAAAAGTTTTAAACATTTTTCTTCATTTGGGTTATTGCAAGAATTCTATCTAATGCCACTCCCATAAAAACCAATGCACATAAAACTAAGTGAGAAGCACCAATGATCTTGAGAACTTGGGATGCTATCTTGGTTAGATCCTTAAAAACAGAAGGCAAAACAATAAATCTATTAACAATCAACTTTCTTATACAAAAGTTAATTAAAATGAAACTAAAACTAGAATTATTATATTGATAGATCCTAAGGTTCACACCCATGGCTTAGATTTCTCTAAAAAGTTTGGTATTTTCCCAGGCTGACATTGAATTGCACGATTTTGACAAATAAATATTTTTTTAAAAAATGCAAAAACAAAACCTTAAGATTCACCACACAATACCAATACCTAATAAAGCTCAATAAAATACATAGATCTACATAGATCAAGAAACAGAATAAAAGTTGTTACCTGATTTGTGCACAAAAAAAAAAAAAAAAAAAAAAAAACTTAAGATTGACCACATGCTACCAATACCTAATAAAGCTCAATAAAATACACAGATAGAAGAACAGAATGAAAGTTGTTATCTGATTTGTGCTTTGATAGGGATGGGAAATTTGGAGGGAAAGAAGTGAATAAGTTGCTCATCTGCATCCTCTGGCAAATCTCAGAGCAATGATTGTAAATGGTGAGGATATTTTTCATGATCCTTTGAAGAAGAAAAAGAAGATCCATGGAAGAAATTGCGTATCCAATCATGAGAAGGCATGAATAATAGATTGATTGATGAAAAATAGCAACTCAAGAGACAGAACAGAAGAAGCACAAGCACAAGAAGGTATGCACTACTACTCTTGCGAATCAATGAATAATAATAAGAGTGCTTGAGCTCTCTATAAAATTTCCTACTCGACCTAACCCTGAAGACCAAAAAGAAATAAAGAAGTTTAAATTGGAAAAAAAATTATTATTTATGAAGTTGATGGGTGCATCTCCAGGAAGACATTTTAGTAAATTAGAAAGAAAAAGTAACCCAAATAAAATTATAAAATATAAAACATTATACTGCAGGGTTGCAGGTTGCCGGAAAAATTTGACCTCACCTTCTCTACTTTTTACTGTTTTGCATCATTTTTTCTTAGCTTTTGGCAGCTTTATTTACCTCAACTTGAAATGTCAATGGAATCCAAATTATTACGTTATTACGTACCTGTTACGTGAGGTTTGCTGCCAAATCTCTCCCCAGTAAGTTAACAATACAGTGAAAGAATCTTTCCTGCATTTTCAAATTCACATCTTAAATATAATTTGCTTTTCTGACGGTTACCATTCTTTCGACTAAACTTTTATAAAATGCTAAGCCTAATATCTCCTCTTATTAGCTAATGCAATTTTCTTTACTATGTAAGCAATCTTTCCTGCTTTCTTTTTTTTTAACTTGCAGCTAGTTTTTCAGGCCCGGAAATATTTTAAATTGCTAAATTTCAAAAATTGTCTATGCATGGAGACTGAATTATGCATCAAAAGTCTAGGAAGCACTGCTTTTTTCTTAACATGGAAGCCAAGCAAATTGCATAGTTTGAGAAAAGAATTGTTTGGATTTATGTGCAAATAGGTCAACAAAGGCCTGCAGTCGGGCATAGTATGGATCATCAGTTCATCTGCATGCCAGCACAGCTTCTGCATATTCCCTTTCTCGCTGATATTGGTTACGGTTTCATTTTTATCTTTGATATAATTTCAAATATACATAGTACTGGCTTACAGTTCTTGATATCCCGTTTAGTTTCCTTGTTAAAAAAAGGGTTTAGTTGCATTTCTTGTATCGATATACGGTCAGGATTTAGTGTTTTGAGGTGGTGTTTTGTTGCCATCACGAAAGGTAAAGATTGCAGTTTGAAGTTGGCGGTTGCTGCGTCAGGGTTTTCTTTTTTATGTGTTTATTGCGTAATTCTTTGCTAAATTGCAAATTTTGTAATTTAAAAACTATGATGTTTAGGATAATGAATTCTGTGTTTCCAATTTTAACCAGGAAATTCAGTCAATCCAGTAAATTGACTTGCACGGTGGTTTCTCTTTAGTTCAGGAAATTGACTTTATGGAATTGCTGCCTTTATTTACCAGATTAATCAAAGGTTAGAGCTCAAACACCGTATCCTATCCTATGTTTTTGGAGTGTGATAAGCTTTGTTCTTTGTCAATTTATGGCTTATACTTAAAACCTCAAAAAAGCAGAAAGTGTCCTTGAAAGTACAAGAGAACAAAGCAAGTATTTTCAGGAAATACAATAGTTTTCAGAGAATACAATGGTTGAACACTCAGAATATCTCAAAGAAGGAGATGCAAATTAGTCCTGAGCATACGGGGAAGTTGGTTCAACCAGACTATTGCAAAGTAGTCCCAAGCTCATATCAAGTAGATATTTGCAGTTTTATCATCAAGTTTTGTCTGAGTTCACATTGTGTACGGATAGAAAGTCAAAGATGGATCCAGCCCTTAAGGGAAGAGAAGAGCAAAAATGTATGTTATGTGGATTTAGAATCCTTCAGGATGAGCAACGTCTTTCTTAGTTAAAACTATAATATTTCTGCCTAAAAATTTAAATGATTTATTTTTATAGCATCCAGTGAGTTTTTGATTTTCATGAGATGCATGTATTTGCTGCTGAATAGATCCTTTGGGTGTTCAGAGGTAATGCCCTGTTTCCAGTTACGGTTGTGCATTCTAGTATGCATGAAATGGCCCTCCAAAGTTTCAGTTTGGACGCTGAAATGTTGGAACTAAAGTGTTGTCTGTTTCTGTGCTGCAGCTTCCCTTTTTGGTGATCTCTGGAGACTAGAGCCTGTAGCGCCTGGGAGAAAAGAGACTTGGAAGAGAGAGATGGAGATGGAGTGGCTTCTTTGTGTAAGTGACTCTATTATAGAACTAGTTCTTACCTGGCAAAGAAATCATCAAGGAAGCTGTATGGAGGTATCAAGTTGGACGCCTTGGAGCTTCTCATTCTAGATTTTAGCCTTGGATTATTATTTATAGGCATGAAAAAGGTTAACTCCTGTTGAAATTTCTGTGCAATGCCTTATTTAGGTAATGATAACCAGGCCTTGCTCAGATTTATACCTTAATCTTCCGGCACTCAAGAAGCTGGATGCAATGCTTCTGGTAAGTTTTTTCTTCCATGCTAGTCCAGTAAAGTTTCAAATTTGATGTTTACTGTGTTTACTCTGTTAGACTCTATTTTTTTTTTTGTTTAAATTCACATCAACATGAAAGGCTGAGAGCTAAATGGGCCTTCACCTAAACGAGTAAATTCATCACTTGGCACAGTCGGGAGAGGACTTTTTGGACGCTAACAGAAATTTGTTTTCACCGGGGAAAAAAGATTTTAGATGCGTTAGCTTCAGGGTCTCTGTAAGGAGTGCAGTGAATGCCTAGTCTTACATGCTAGATGTATCAATGAATGCATTGGTTTTGGTTTTCTGAATCTCATTAGCTCCTGTTTTTGGCTATGAATTTTCAGTGTAAATTTTATTTAATTTGTGCTTGGAATTCGTAGACCTCCTTCTAGAACCTACTTTTCTGTATTCTGCTTTCCCTTCATTGTCATTCCTGAAGAATCATTCAGGAGTTCTGAGAAGTTTTGTAATTGTATAAAATATATGCTCTTTTGTGGTTATAGACAATGCCCTTTTAATTTTGCCTCTACCAATGCTGTCAAACAAACGCTGTTACAGGAAATTTTGGATAGTTTCAGTGATAATGAATTTTGGTAGGTGGGCCGGGGGAATTTATTAGGAGATGTAAATGATGATGGCTATGTTGCACCCAGGCGACATGTCCAGCATCATGAAGATAAGTGGTGGCTGCCTATTCTAAAACTGCCAGCAAACGGTCTGTCTGATTCAACAAGGAAGCAATTGCAGCAACACACAGAATGTGCTAGCCAAATCCTGAAGGCTGCAATGTCTATTAATACTCATGTATTGTCAGACATGGAGGTTCCTGAAAGTTTCGTAGCTTGCCTTCCAAAGGTGCATAATATTGACTGTGATACTGTAACAGTCGCATGAATTATGATTCTATGCATTAATTTCTTAGCAATTGTGTTTATATGTACCATACAGGGTTTGTATTTTGTTTTTGAAAGGTGTTTCAAATGGTAGTAGATTCATCATTGATTGTAATTGATTTTATTTTAAATTTCCACAACCGGCTAGCCTGGGACCACTTGAAGGATGAAAGGAAGACAATAAATAGCATTAAAATATTGATTTCTCAATGATGAGAAGGAAATTATAAAGTGTTAATAGTTAATGGCTAATTTAGGATATAATGGGGAACGGTTATTAAATTATGTTCTTTTGTTTTCTGATTCAGACAGAAAAAGCATGCGTTGGAGATGTTATTCACCAATACGTAACATCCGGGCAATTTTCTCCAGAAGGTCTTCTAGATTGCCTAGATCTGTCTTCCGAGCATCGAATTCTGGAAATTGCTAACCGCATTGAAGTTGCACTTCGTGTTTGGAAGGAGAAAGCATCAAGAAAATCTGACAAAGCTCGTTCCAAATCTAAGTGCGGAAGGGTTAAAAGTTTTCTAGGAGACTTTGAAAAGAGAAAGCTGCTATCAGAAAGAGCTGAACGTCTACTATTGACTTTGAAGCTGAAGCTGAGGTTCCCTGGTCTATCCCAAACTCTTGCATATGAACAAGATACAGCATAACAAGGTAAAACAGAAACTATACCTCGACTACACTGATCAAAATCCCAAATTTTAATAAGACAACCGCATCCAGCAGTTGATCTTACATTTCTCCTGAAATTTTTGTCCAAGTAAATGCGTTCTATAGACTTAAGAAATGGATTTTAGGTCGAAACCCAACAGGTTACTTGGATAGGTCCTTTGATTTTAGGACGTGGGTCACTCGATCTTGGAATGTTACTCACGGGGATCTGGAGAGTCTAGCCTTTAATATCTCTGCACGGATGGATTGATGATGTGTTGTATACAGATAATATGGCCAAGCGATGTGCAGCAGGCAAGCTTTCTTGCGATGCTTCAACCTCTTTTAGCAGCAACAAGAAGGCAATGGATGCAAAAGCAAATTTGACAGAGTATGTTCCTCCCTTGCCCTCTACCTCTACCTCTACTTATGCTACCCCATTTGCTACACCCAGTTTCTCCCCAGCACATCACCAGGCCTGTTCCGAAACAGCAGCTGATGCACCCTCCAACCTAAGTAGATCCAGCAATACCCACCGTCGTGGTTCCAAAAGCAAAGATGTAAAGGATTTTCTTGGTGGGGATTTCAGATCTGCCAAAGCAGTGGCAGGGTCGATGAGCTCATGAAAATCCATAAGTCTGTTTTGGTAGAACTAGAAAAGGTCTGGTCCTACACCGAAAACATTGGAAGTAGAAAAGCTCCACCATGACCATTCCCTGCATTTTCCCAGTTTCGTTTTTGTGATGTCCATCATAAAAATCTCAAAAATGTGGTTTGTGTGTACCCAATACCCACATACGTATTTCATCTTTGTAAATTGGTTCTTGCAGTTATTCCCTCAGCTAGCTATTGGCAATTGCTGTTGACAGAGCTTGAATATTATGACCTTTATATACTAACAAGATTCATTCCCTCTATAAGTCCTCTTTTACTTCAAATATCCTGTTGCCTTTGGACTCTTACTTTTGGAAGGAGCCTTGACACGCGTGAGACCCTTCTCTGTGCAATTAATGGAACCATGTATTTAAGCATTCATGTATCATAGTTTCTATGCTTAATCAAGAATTAAGCCCATCAGTGGAGGCCATTTGAAGTTACTGTTCAACTTCACATTGTAGATTTTGTGTTGAATTGGATCCAATTATCATTTGAAACTTGGGGGACGTTCAGCTGCTCTGTGGAGACTAGTTTTGCCCTGGTTCAACCGAATAGAAACATTGCCAAGAGTTCTCTATGACATAAGCTATCCTAAATGATAAGAGATGCATAGTAACTCCGATCCTTTCATTGGAGAAGGGGTTTTTCATTCAAATAAATATTATCAAACCTTCAAGCTACAATTAATCATCATGGAAAATTCAATAATGATTTTAAGAAAAAATAGTTAATAACATATGTTACATTTGCCAATTGTGCAATTGTGTTAAAATGGTCCAAATTAGTTACAATTAGGACAACCTCTAATGGTGGGTGGCAACAATAAATATGTGGATATTTTTTATGTATTGGGTTATTCAACAATGAGGTCTTAAGCTTGGTCGTAAGACCATTGGCATTAAAGCCTCATATTATAAGTTTGAGGTTTGATTCTAATGGGCAAGTGAAAAATTTTAATGAAGGGAATTCTAAAATTGCTTTGTTCAATATGTTTGCCTCTCTCATAAGATTCATTTTAAAACTGAAAAACTCAAGTAAATATAACAATCAAAATTCAAGAATTTAGGTAGGACCCAAAAAAATATTAATAATGAGAAAAAAAAATCAAAGTACATCAATTAAGTGAAGAAAATTAATTATAAAATGAAATGAAAATTAATTGTAAGTAGGGAAGAAGGTCTTAACCCTAGCAAAATTTATCACTTTTCAACATTTATGTTTGAATTTAAAATAGCAAAAGAATTCAAGATAGAGGGTTGTGGATTAATACCAATATTTGTATCAAAGCAAGAAAGTAGTAACACTTGTGGAAGTTTTTCACCTCGTCACTCATTAATTTTATGTCAAGAATCTGTACCATCAAATATAACTTTCATGTCAAACACTAGTTTTAAGTTTTAGGTTTTTAATTTTTGGGTTAATAGTATGTTTGTTAGGCAAAAAAAAATTTGTCTTGTGAGCTACATGTCCAGTTGCTTAACACTTTTTCTAGTACCGTTAAAAACATACCTAGAAGCTTCTATCTTTTCTGAATTCTTTATTGCCATTTGATTATTCTTATCATTGACATTAATTTCAACACATTTTTCATTTTCTTTTAATAAAGTTACAAGAATTAGGAAGACTATGCTATGTAATTGGCTGAATTTAGGTCTTTCCTCTTACTTGTAATATCAATTTCTTTTGCCAATTGAAAAAATTGATTTTTTTGGAAAAAGGTCTACCAATTATAGAAATAGACTTCATATGCTTAATAGGCCCAAGAAGACCTACAACTTTTTGAAACATTGATAAACAATTGTATAACTCAACAAAATATGGAACTTTAGCATATTTTTCAAATTGGACATCCAAATATAGAGCCCACTAAAGAATGATCAACACTATATGCTTGTGTATAAAATACCTTATATTTGGGGCACACTACACCATCAAAACATTGCCTAACTCAACAAGCAGGAAAAAAAAAATGAGAACACTACCTAACATGAAGCACTTAGATGTTATGTTTTTTTTATCACATCATTTAATCGCGAAATGAGACTTTGATTATAGGTAAACCAAAATTTGAATGAACATATTGTGATGAAAGATTAGCAACCAGTGATTCATATACATTATCAAAAAGAACAAAATCAAGTGTTTTAATTTCATTAACATGACTAAAAAAAAGTGCCAAAGCCTTTTTCTCACTAGCTTGTAAATTTACATTTTGAAAATCAACAAAAATTTCTGCATCGATAAAAGAAGTAGAAATTTCAACATTGGTTAAAAAAGTTAGGAGTAATATGAAATCCCCATAGGGGAATTTTAGAGAAAGCAAACTTGTTGGAGAAAAACTAAAGAGAAAAATATCAGATTCATTAGAAAAACATCAAATCCAGTGGGAAAAATTAGATTTGCTAAGAAACATTCAATTTAACCAACCCCTATCAATATAGCAAACATAAAGTATATGTGTTTCTTACAAAGAATCTATTTCAATTAATTAATATTTCTAGTGTTATAGGCTAAATACCTTATTGTTATTTAAATAATTTTTTACATAATTATAAACCTTGGCCATCTTTAAATTTGACTTTGCTTGTTCATTCTTGCTTAATGCATTAGGCATATTTGTTATATGAAGCATGCTCATTGTGAATCTTGTCCAATGCTTTGTTTATGGTAGTAAGTCTATTTACTTCTTCTTCCAAAGTAGCAATCCTTCTCTTTAATCTTCTAATATATATACCATGCTCAATGTAAGCATCAATTACATTAAACATACTAGAAATCTTGTTGTCACTCATATAATGATTACTAATTAGAGTTGCAACAATTACATTATAGATGATATAAATAACACTTTTGGGTAATCATGTACCATTTTGAAAATCTTTAACTTGGAAAATATCATTTACCCTAAGTTAAAATTTCATTTTAATTAGTAAAGTGGATGTGTCACTTTTGGAAGTAGAGATAGTTATTGAACCTACAACCTCTTGTGAGAGATGAGGGTCCTAAGCACTATGTTGCATATGTAGATGTAATACAAAATAACTAGGAAATAAAACTTAAATTTAATTATGACAATTTATAAGAATCAACCATCAAGAAATTTTTAGAATATATTTAAATAATTGACATACCTCCTAGGTTCAAAATCATGTCAATAATCTATAAATAAAAATAAGATATTTTTCCTATAACTAAAAAATTAATTAATTTTAGTAGATTATTTGTAAACAAAAATATCAAAAAAATAATTTGGATTTATGCTAGGGAGATCTGCCATAGAGGCTATTTTTTTATACGAAAATTAATGGACAAATTTAGAAAGCATAGAAAGAATCTAAATATGATCTTCATTGACATAGAAAAAGCACATGACATAGTGCATAGAGATATTATTTGGTTGACCTTGTGGAAGAAAAACATCCTTGATAAATATATTAAAATAATTAAAGACATGGATGAAGAAGCTACTATTAATATTATAATAACTTGTAGAATAACATCTAATTTTTCAATCACAATACATCTACATCAATGGTCTACACTTAGTCTATACTCATTTGACATTATTATGGATGAATTAATAAAGGAAATACAAGATAAAATCTCTTGATGTACACTATTTGTTGATGACATTGTGTTGGTGGATATAACTCAAGAAAATATTGCTACTAAAATGGACAAGTGGGGACATGCTCTAGAATCAAAAGGCTTAAAAATTAGCACAAGTAAGGCAGAATATATAAAATGCAATTTTAATAACAACATAATAGAAGTGACAATTGAAGACAAAAAGTCCTTGATTACAAACATTTTCACTACCTACGATGAATCCTTCAATCAAATGGTGAAATTGATAAAAATATTAGAAATAGAATTGAGGTAGGATGGTCAAAATGGAGACAGGCTAATGGTGTTTTATGTGATGAAAGAATAATAATAAAATTAAAGGAAAAATTTTACAGGATAGTAATTATGCATACCTCCAAGGTTCGTAAAAGTATTAACCATATTATCCAAAATGTAAGTGTTGCAACTATAATTAGTGATCATTAGATGAGTGATAACAAGATTTCTAGTATGTTTAATGTAATTGCTACTTATATTGAGCATGGTATATATATTAGGATATTTTGTGATGGGATTTGTGAAGTTGGTACTTTTGGCATAGTGTTTAAGACTGGTGGCATTGATGGATGACATAAAAACGATGGCTTTAATGTATATTGTACATCTAATTTCATTTTTAGTCTATATGTGATAAATGCAATACCTACATCCAACCATACAAGTCTAGAATGTACACGTGGATCCTACCATAATCGGTGAATGAGATAGGCTAAACATCTAGGAATAGTGTGAAGAGATCACAAGTCATTATCTTCTCAGCCATGTTTATATTGGGCTCATAATGTATAGTTAATGTTATTAAGGCATATGATTATTGATGTTGCTTGGTCTGTATTGCTGAATAAAAAAATTACTAAAAATACAAATAATACTAAACTATAGCTAACTAATAATAGAAATAATATAAAATCCAATAGTGATGAGCATCTGCTCCATCAACCTAGTGTCATACTCTTGGATTCACAGATTTGCCAATGAGCAACCAAAGTAATTAATTATTAGGTGAATCAAATTAACTAATTAGTTAAATGTACTTAGTGCTTGAGGTCTTAGCATACTCATTTTGCTTCTACCAATACAACAAAAAAATGTAAAGAAAAATATTATAGAAATTTACTAGTTAATTGCATGAAAATAAAGTATATAAAATATAAGGCTAAACTAAGTTAACATAGTGCAATATGAGAGAATCAATCTGAATAATCATTATTACAAATATGATTACATCCAAGTGTAACTAGTTGAATGATGACTTTAGATAATTGACTTAAATATACTCTATGAGCACTTGTTGACTAACTAAGAATTACAAGATCAAATTGCAATAGTTTCCTAAGACTAATAAAAATTGATGATTTCCACTAGAGCAAATCACATATATATAGGCAAACTCATTAATTGCACCAATGCATCTACACCAATGTAGTAAAGTCTTTGTTGATCCATATGCTCTTGCACATATATGCTAAATAGGCTACGTGGGCACATGTATTTATTAGATTTTCTATGCTTCATCATACCCATACAACCAATTGAAACTCAACACAAATTATACCAAAATGGATAGAGTTCAATTAGAAAAAAGATGTGGTGATAAGGACTTGACTAAATTGACTGACTTGCAAGTGTTGCATTACAAAATTTTTAAGTGGTTAGCTCAATTATAAAATTTTTGATAGATGAATTTATTACAAAAATGATATGTATAATGGATAATGTTAATCATAGCCCTGGTGAGATAGGCTCTTTTCTACTCTTCTTCAAGAATTGGTAGATCAACAATAGCTTCTTTTCATCTGTCCATGGATCCCCTACTTTTTAGGCATGACTAATAATCTTAGCAAGCATGAGGGCATCCCATAGATATGGCGAAGTAGTAAAGAGTTTTTTTAGCCTTCATGAACTAAGTAGTGAATTGTTTGTATTATTCTTGAGGTCTAGAATATATTTCTTGCATTCATGAAGTTCATTTATCCTTTTTGTAAGCTCTTCTACCACATCTCATTGAAATTCATTCTCTTACAATTCTACCTACAACCTCTACTTTATCTCTTCATGGATTTGTCATTCATGCTTGTACAAAGCATAGCTTATTGCTAGCTTTCTCTCCACTTTTGATTGAGACTTACTTGTTGTAAAAAAGAAAAGGTTTGCATAGTGTAGGCTAGCATAATACATATATTGTTTAAGATTCTCAATGATCATATCTCTCTATTTTATCTCACTACTTTTGGAAATGCCTACAATATCAAGAACTACTTTTCAAGGAACTAGATTAAGATCACATTAGATGCTTACTAGGTGCTTCTTCAAGTATCTCTTTTTCATTTAACACATTTTATAATCCAACTTGGTCTTTGTAATGATTTTTAATGATTTCTATCAATCATGCCTCATTCTACCATGTTGTGAATTTAATATCTACTTTTTATTACAATTTTTAACACTTCTAGCATTGATATGTTCCTATTTTTTCTATCTAGTTTGGCCATCTTTAAATTTGACTTTGCTTGTTCATTCTTGCTTAATGCATTGGGAATATTCGTTACATGAAGCATGCTCATTGTGAATGTTGTTCAATGCATTGTTTATGATAGTAAGTTTATTTACTTCTTCTTCCAAAGTAGCAAACCTTTTCTTTAATTTGTAGGATTCAGTGCAAGTGTGAGATGCCTCCTACACAACATGCTCTCTCAGTTCTAAAGTCTCTTAGGTAGCAACTTGTAGCTGATCATTCTCCACTTGAGCAAATTATCTAGATCTTCTAATTCCATTTTTTAACTAGGTTCATTGAGTTGTGCATGAAACTTAATTAGCTTATGCTTTAGCCTTAGAATTGCATTCTAACATTGTTGGTTCAAGGCTTTAATAAGCATTAGTTTTCCTTTTATAGTTAGAAATTTAGATTGAATTTTTGTGACATGATAGAATCTACCTAATATTTTTCATTCATTCTAAAAGGTCTTTGTGTTGTGTAGGGATTATCTAGCTAGGCTCAATCAATGGCACTACTTACTCCATCTTTAACCCCAAACTTAAAGACACCACCACATCTTGTTTGTCACTAAGGTTTGTGGATGACATTGAACAAACATTTAATTCCTTATTAAGGAACCTAATAACAACTTCATTAGCTTTTTCTTGTTCTTCATGTGGAAGGACCACCATAGTAGCTTAGCTCCCTTAATCTAGAGCTACCTAGAATGAAGCCACATTATCATAAATTTAAGGCCAATTATCCCACTACTTTATTAAGACTACTTGTATATCTAGATCCATTGCTACCTAGCTTGACACCCTTGTAGTGGCCTCTAAGAGCTCACTAAGTTTGTGAGTTTAACTAGGCTCCTCAATGCTTCTCCTCTCTTAGCTAAGTCTCAATATTTCTAGCATGTATACATTAGATGTTCTTGTGGATGGTGTAGTACTAGGCCTAGCTTCATTCTTAGGTTATTTAGATGGTCCAACTATCTATGCTATAGAATGTAATGCCATTGTTGTTATTACCTACAGGGTTATTACTGATATGGTCTAAGTCACCCTAATGTCCATGAAAATAATAACCAATAAACATGAATTATAAATAAATTATGGAATATAGTAATAAAAATATTATCCAATGCTCAAGACTTCTATTCATAAGGAAATAACATCCAAAATATTAGCATGTTCTAAAATTCCAATTGTTAGGTTACATGTTTAAGTTCTAAACATGTGAATTAAAAAATTGAAAGTAAAACCACAACCGCAACTTAAGATAAGCAAATACATCAACATCTATGTTAATCAAAAAGAACTCAAAATATAAAAATAATACAAGCTTGAATAATACATCATTTGCATAGAAATCCAAAATGCTAAAAGCTATTCAATTCTAATCTAAGCATTTGGAGGACAGGCATTCTCATCTCAACTAAATCCTACATCATCTAAGAGGTAAAAGCAGAAGGAAAGTTAGACACTATGACTAAGCACATAAAAAAAAATCCAGTTGCTCTTTAAGGGATTTTTGAACAGATATTAGGAAGCTAGGTAATCATGCATAAAAGTACATCTCACTAAATGTTAGCATCAAAATCATAACAACATGCAACAAATTAACATTAAAAAGAATTGGAATTAATGATTGTTATGAATTTACACCATTAATCCAAAATGAGATTCCATTACCACTTAATTAAAATGTTATTTGAAGGTTAGTAGTCACTCTTAGTTTTCATATATGATTAGTTGGTGATGAGAGGCAAGGTACCCCTATGCCCAACCATATGAATCACTAAGGTGTTCATGGGTGATCTAGTTGAATTTCGTGGACCTATAGTTCTCTACTGCACTAGCTCTTCTAGAAAGGGAAATGGGCATTGTGAACATTTGTTGTCTTTCCAACTACACTTGTGAAGCTCAAGGATATGGTTTAAGTGTAATTGACATACATGATTTTTATCATTTTATCTTTTATAAGTTTAATTGCCTACAACAAGAGTAAAAGGTAGAGTAATTTAAGATCTAATTCATTTACTACCTAGCTAGCCTAACACAAGTAACTATTCCACTTTCTTGGACACATCTTGAACACATATAGTGTTGCTAGGTTACCAAACATTAAGCGTTTCTAGGTTGCCAAGCACTATATGTATGCTTGAAGTAGTCATGCTTGTGTTCAGTAACAACTAGAAATTAATTGCTCAATTTAAATGCATTAAGGTAAAGTGCATTAAAGAAAATGTTAATCTATTTTCAGCTTTGCAAGGATTGTCAAAAGGGTTCGTTTTTATTCCCATCACACTGTTGTGCTAAGGTACATCAGTGTTTGAACAAAGATTTGTACATATAGACTCCTACTGCAGGCACTAAGAAATATTCTAACTTTGGAGAAAACAAATTGTAAGAGCTTTGCTACTATGATAAAACTATGAAAAAATATATGAAAAACTAGCTAGAAATTGTGCGCCCAAGTGCTATATTAATAGGCTGATGTATACCTAGTGATATCGGATATTTGACATCGTGTCTTGGCCTCTGACATCAGATACCTGATGTCGAGGCTCTGACATTGGGTACCCAACATCAGAGCATACAAAAACATGCTTCATCGTACATCCATGACTTAATGAAAACTCATTCTCAAGTGCAGAAGAGGAGAAACAAGTTCTTTACAAAATATTAGGAAGGTATGGGATTATTAACTGACATTCAAACTCACTTAGATGGAACAAATAGACTTTGAGTGCCCAAGTGTATGGAGTTATAATCTTTTACAAAATTGGGTGTTCATGATAAGAGAAGTGAACACCTTGGATAAAACTGGCATCCAACACCTCTTAGCAACTAAAGAGTAAGTGAGAAGATCCAACGATCATGAACGATCCTCATCATAAGGTGTTGCTGGATCATCCTTGGTGAAGATAGTCCCACTTCCAGTCCATGCTTCCCATTGCAATCTCAACAGAATCATGAATTAGTATGTAATGTGTAACATGTAGCTATTGAATACCTTGTCTCCTCGGTGGTTACACTTGGCTAGGTTGTGATTGTGGTAGATTGATGCCTTTAGTAGTGTTATAGAGAAGGTTGAAAAATAGTGTAAAATAGATAAGCGGTCCATTAAATTTGAAATAGTTCAACACAAGGAAATATTTAAAGAGGCAAGTATTCACAACAATAAAAATGAAAGTTCACTAAAAACTGTTGTGAAGATCTGCCAACTGGATGCCATTGATGAGGTAAACAAAAGAATTTGATTGTAAGAGTGTCTAAGGGTAAAGAACTTAACTAACCCAACCAAAAGATATGCAAGTGGGTCCTTTCCAAAGTAGGCATAGGCCTTTTATTACCCTTACATAACTTCAAATCAAGCAGTCTATGAATCCCATGGATGATTAATGGTTATGGAAGGTTAAGTACAAAAACCTGGAATCAACTACCTAAGAATTTCAACAAATCAAACTAGGACATCAAACAAGAACATGAAATCAGTAGTTAGGTGAGACATGCAAAGCATAAATGGATAAGAGAAAGAGTGGAATGGATTTCTTGATTAAGGTCACATGAAGTTTCTTGTGGATTTTATGGTTAAATGACTTGATAGGATTCATCATTAGTCCAGACCAAAACCAACCATGTTCAATGACTTCACATCGCCATTCTAAGACCAGTTAACCCCATTGAGATACAAGAGTGCTTTCACAAAATAACCATAATTCCTTATTAGAGAAGAAAAAAGAAGTAGGAAGTGATGAAGGGCCTTAGTTAGAGGGGACCTTCAAGCATGGGTAACATGTCTTTCTAGTCTCATAACTAGTGCTCGTAGCCTATTTATTGTGTCTAAGTGATGTGCTTTGAATTACCATCATTTTTTTTTGAAATGGGAACCACACCATGCAAAGATGTATGTGTTTATTTTGTTTAAGGGATGTGCTTTGAATTCCCATAATATTTTTTGTGTCATAAGAACCACACCATGTAAAAACTTATTCAACTTCCTTTAGTGGTCAACATGGAATAATAAGAAATCCATGAAAACACACATGCACCTAAGCAAGTAGAAAGACACAAAGAATACTGAATCCCCTTAAAGTCACACCCTATTCAAACCTTTGAATCCTTTCCAATTCCAAAAACCACCAAAGTCATAAATTTGTTAAAGTTTTATCAATGAAAAATGGACTGCATATTTTTAGAATAAGGAAAACCATAGAGTTTGTAGATGGGTGGATGTTGTGGAGTCACTACTTGTTGCATGAAAAATAAACCATGTCCTAATCATTCATAATGAAATTTAAAGCTAGAATCTAGACACCAACAATCAAATAACTGAATAGTAAATACCAACATCAAGCAACACATTACCATTGTGCTTGGCATTTATTAACAAAAAGTTAGAAAATCTCATCAAAATAAAAGAAAATATAAAAGGAAGTGTAAAATATCCAAGAAATAGAAAATGTAATAACAATGGTGTAAAACAAAAATTAGAAAAGATTATTAACATGAAAACAAGAAGATGCGAAACAAAAAAGTTGTAAAACAAAAAGATGAAAAACTAAGGAGCTGCTTATATGGTTAACATAGATAGCCATCTCCCCCATGACTGAGTTGAAAGGGGGAGGTTCAAAATATTGAGTGTGGTTGTCCATCCGATGAGATATTTGTTGTATTAGCTAGCTTATGCTTGTGGAAAGGTTTGACTTGTTGTATGTTGATCAGCTATTTCTTGTTCAAGCTCTCAGGTTTGTAGATCATCATGACCCCAGAAGGAAAAGTTTTGTAAATAATGTAAGGTCCTTCCCACAATTGGAACTTATTTTGTTGAGGTACATATGTGGGATTCCAATAGAAAACCTTATCTCTTAGTTGAAGTTTGACTTTTTTAATTCTAAAGTCATGATGCTTTTTGTTGTAGGCCTTGTGCAACTCATTAGATGATAAGGCCACCAATTGGTTCTTATCTAGCAAGTTGAGATTCATTAGTCTTTCTTTTTATGATAGACTCAAGTCAAGATCGAGGTCATAGGTTGTTGAAAGTGTACAGAGCTAGGATTGGATAGGAAGTATTGGTAATTTCTCATACACAAGCTCATAAAGAGAGTAGCCTATAGGAAGTTTTCATCTAAAGTAGTAGGCCCAAAGAGCATCATTAAGTTTTGTGCTCTAGTCTTTCCTATATTCACTAATAGTTTTTGTTATAATCCTTGTGATTTTCTATTGGTAACCTCACCTTGACCATTAGCTTAGGGGTGGTAGGATGTTGTGAGTTTATGTTCAACCCCCAAGTGTTGCATGAGCTTTTGAAAATTAGTGCCTATAAAGTGAGTTCCATTATCAAAAATTAATGCATGTGGCACACCAAACCTATTCAGAACACTTTTTTGTACAAACTAAGCATAATAGAAGATGTACAGTCGATGATGACTACTACTTTTGCCCATTTGTACAATAGTCAATAACGACTATGATGTATGCCTTTCCATTTGACATGGGTGTGATGGGACCCATGAAGTCAATGTCCCATATGTCTAAGGGTTCTAGTGGTTGAATCCATTGTTGAGGTTCCTTCATTTAAGTGGTTATTCCACCATCTTGTTAGCATTTTTCACAAAAGTACACATAGTGGAAAGCATCTCTAAAGATTGTTGGCCAATAGTACCTTGCCATAAGGAGTTTAATGAGCATGCATCTCCTAGCACAATGTCCTCCACAAGGACCTTTGTGATACATACCATCAAATTAGGCCATCAGCACACACCTTGTAAAAGTGTCCATTGATCTTCATGAAGCATTTTACCTAGTGAAGAAAATGCTATTTCTTCTGATGGTTCAACCCTTGTGGCATAACTTGAGTGAGAAGATAGGTGAGAATGCCATCATAGAAATTAGGCTTATTAGGAAATTATTTAGTTATACCCAAACAAAGAGAATTTTGTTAGGAAACGTATCATATAGTGGTTTTTCTTCCTCTTTGTTGTTCCATTGTAATCAAGATAAGTGATTAGTGACCACATTCTTAGTGTCCTTTTGATCTACCATTGTAAGATTAAATTCCTGCAAGATCACCAACCATTGTATGACATGGGGGCTCACCGTTGGCTTATTCATCAAGAAGTGGATGGCATTGTGGTTAGTATGCACAAACACTTTGTATCCAAGCACATAATGCCTAAACTTTTCTAGAGTAAACACCAATGCCATCAGTTCTTTTTTGTAGTGGTGTAGTTCATTTGTGCACCCAAAATGCTTCGACTAGCATAGTGGATGTAATATAGACATTTTTTATCATCTATCTACATAAGCATGACTCCCAAGGCATAATTTGATGTAACCATCATGACATGAAATTGACCAGTCATGTGCTTGTAGAATTGGAGTTTCCACAAGTTTCTCTTTCAACTATTGGAAGGTACTTTCACATTCCATGATCCAAAAAAATGAAGCATCTTTCTTTGTTAGCTCCACCAATAGTTTTGCGATCTTAGAGAAATTCTCTATGAATTGCTGGTAGTAGCTAGTATGTCCAAGGAATGATCAAACATTCTTTGATAGTTTCTAGTTGGTAGGTTATTTTTTGGATGACCCTTATTTTCTTGGGATCAACCTCAATTCCTACTTGTGATATTCTATGCCCCAATACAATGCCTTCTTGGACAATTAGATGAATCTTTTAATAGTTGAGCCTAAGGTTTGTCTCAACACATCATTTTAGTACTTGCTCAAGGTAGTCCAGAGCTTCATCAAATGTAGCTCCATAAGTGGAGAATTCAGCCATGAAAACTTCCATGCCATTACCGATTTGCTATTGGAAAATGCTAAGAACTAGGCATTGGAATGTAGTAGGAGCATTGCATAGACCAAAAGGCATCTTATGATATGTAAAAGTCCCATAGGGACTCATGAATGTTATTTTGGCATGGTCCTTTGGTGTAATTTGGAGTTGGTTATAGCAACAATAACTATTTATAAAATTGTAGTAGTGATGCCTAGATATTATGTTTAACACCTGATCAACAAATGACAATGAAAAATGATCCTTGAATGTTGCCATATTTAACAGCCAAAAATTGATGTAGATCCATCACTTGCCATCTTTCTTTGGCATAATCATGAGTGGCCTAACCCACTCACTATGGCCACTCACTCATAATCCTTAGGATAGTCTCTTTGACTTCATGGCTAGATTGATGTAGATGCAATGCTGGCATATCCTAGGATCAATTCTTGTGAGTTTAAGATATGACCAAGCAAAAGTTGCTAACCAATTTTCAACCACATTCAGTAGCATCCTTTTCTACTTTGGAGAAAGCTTTGTATTGATTATGAATGGTTTCTCATTTTTTAAGAACATGTATTCCATTTTGGCCAGTAGCATTTTTAGTTCAAGGGGCTCATACTTGACATTTTTAGGAATTTCCAACTCTCCCCAATAGGTATCATTGTTTGCATCATCAGAGAATTGGTGATGAACACTCTCTAGTTCATTCATACCTATGACATACACACATGTCAGGCTCTTAGTTGGTTCCATGCCAAGTGTGCTACTCTTAGAATTAGTAGTTAGCCACTATGTGCCCTCTTATTTTATGGCTGCTACATATAGACACCTTTGAATTTCTACTTTTGGTGCACATTGCTTGCATGCAAAGATAGATGCTTGTTTCATGACCCAAAGCTTCTGCACATAATTGCACCCTATATCATTGTATGTGAAGCATGGAACTCACTTCTTCTTAACCTTTCCAAATGCATTTTCTTTGGATATTTCTAAGAAAATATCTCTGATGCCCATTCTTGCATTAACAATGCTAAGCCATGCCCTTCCCATGATGATTGGGAAGTCCTCTTTGTAGTTATCCACTTTGATCACTAGGAAATCAACAAGATAAGACCATCCACAGATAGTGGTCACAATGTCTTCTACTTGTCCTAATGGAATAGTGATGGACTGGTATACCAATTCTAATTTGATATCGCTCTTCTTTAAAGGAGTTAGGTTCTATGTAGTGTATATCTCATGAGAAATTAAATTGACACCAGAACCTAAGTCAAGAAGAGCTTTTCATGGTTCATTCCCAACAATATACAAATAAGTTATAGGACTTACAGGATCGGTTAACTTTTTGAGAAGGTTTCTAGCACGAATCCAATCAAATATAGTGTGAGTAAGCATCACAGTATGGATCTTATATGATGTTTTATTTGAAGGGGACTTAAAGCAATTTCATACAAAGAAAGATGGAGAAATAGGGTTGTCAATCGTAGGTGTATTTGAGGGTTTAGGTGGACTGCATGGTCAGAAGAAAGATCTTTTATTTGATCAAGTATCCAAACCACCTAATTGAAGAACTAGTTGTAGATTAACGATCCTAGTAGCATTGCATTGTTGTGGTTGAGCTGGTAGTTCACCCTGAATAGGTGGAGTAGGTGGTAGCTATGTGGATGGAAGAGGAAGATGTGCATGGATAATAGGAGGATTAGGGTAAGAGGTGGTATCCCTCCTTGCATGTAGAGAATGTGTTTGGTAATTATTAGGAGGGTACTAGTGAGGTTGAAAATTAGAAATGTGACTAGAGGAGTCATGTGGAGACAGGGATTACTAAACATAATACCCATATGGATCAGGTTGTCTGTAAGGGTATCATTTCCTTGGTGGTGCTAGCATCCATGATTATGGTTGTTGCTACCATTACTACTACTCATATGGTTGTGGTGGATTTTCTCTTGGATAATACTACTGTTGTTGGTGGAACTGCTTCAAATTACCTTGAAGATAAGGTAATCACCTGGATGTTTGCCTTTGTGTAAGTTGTAGATTTAAAGCATACACCCAAGACTCCTCTAAGTATGACACTATTGGGTAACATCCCTTAGTATGTTCATATTGGTAGATGTCACATCCACCATCATCATCTGATTTACTTCTTACAACTTCTTCTATTATAGCAATCTTACCCTTACCTCTTTGATAGGCACACTCAACTTCCTTGCACCTCCTACACTTGTGATCACTACCTCGTTCTTTGGACTCTTTAGCACTTTTTAGGATAGCTTGAAATCTATTATCCATGGAGTCCCATAACTAATCAACCTTGGCCATAATTTTTTATTGAAATTTTTGGAGTGGCAAGGTTTTCCTATTCACCACATCATCAAGTGCAAATTCCTCCTCACTATCATAAAATCAAACCTCCCTCTTGTGAATGGAAGGATCTCGGTTGTACTCTTCTGCACTTTCTTTTTTCTTAATTCACCTTCCTCTTTAGCTACCCACTCGATTAGTCTTTGGATTTGACAAGAACTTAATTCTGATAGTCACCCTTGGGCATAAATACCAAGGGTTCTCCTCATTTTTGATCGAAGCCCATCTACAATGTGGTGAAGTTGATCTAGCTGAGAATAACCATGGCTAGGACATTTATGCATTAAGGAGTAGTATCGGTCGATGGTGGCATCCAAGGGTTTATGTGTTCCCTATTTCAATCCTTGGATTTTTCTTCTCAAGTTGGACACTCTAGAGTATGTTTGATATTTATCATTGAAAAATGCTAGCATGGTACTCCACCGTCTGAGAGATTTTAGCTCTAAGGACTGGTACTAGTTCTCTACTTCATTGATGAGTGTCACTGGAAATAACTTAAGTCTTTACCACTCATTCTCTATGTTCTACAAGGCACATGCATCTTGAAAATCTTGGAGATGGTTCCACAGATCTAAGTTATATTCTCCTTCAAATCAAGGAATATTGCTCATGTCTAGCCTTTTGATCTAACTATCCTTTACATGCTTTATTGAAATTCGTACTACCTTTGCAATGTTTAGCATACTTTAGGTACTAAGAAAAGGCTCATTGAGGCCATGATTATAGTTCCTACAATGCCCTCTACTCTCCCTTTGTTCATAGTGATGTGCCTCTCTTGAATGTTCACACCCTTGATCTTACCTTGCCCAATGATCCCTTCAATCATTTCGGTTCCATCTATCATTTTAGTCACCTCCATCATAGTATCTCCTCCTATTGTTGTGATCAAATCTAGAAGAAGAAGAAGAAGATGAAAAAGGTGAAAAGGAGGGAGGACTAGCACTATCCCAGTGCCTGCTATCATCTCTTCAGTAATCATGACCACAATCACGATCTTGTTTCTTCTCTGCATCCCTACCTTGACTTGTCTCTTTGGATCCTTCTTTGTCATTGGATCCATTCTTACCAGAACTAGGATTGTGAATCATAAACTACAAGTTTTGGTTTTAACCTCCTTCATTGAAGTCAAAGAGAGGAATTTCACTAAATGGAAAACCCTCAGAAAAAGGTTCCCAACCATCTTTTTGGTATAGCAGGAATGGAAAATCATTAAATCTTTTTTCCTTTGTAGATTCATGGTGTTGTTCTAGTTGTCAATTTTGTAAATTTTTATTCTTAGTGGGATGATAATCCCTGGCATCAGTATCTTGCACAACATACTTAGAATGAACTTCATGGAGATCCCATTATACAAGCATTTGTTGAAGCATTGAAGGAATGGATCAATCAGGCGGCAACACAATGTTGTCCTCCATGTCACACCACCACAACTATTCATCCTAGTGTAGGATAAAGGTGAAATTGGGTACATACTCATCAGTATGAGCATATACCACTTCATATTTCTTAGGCACTAGTTGATGAACTCCATCAGACTTGGATGGAGTAGCATTTCACTCCTATGAGAAGAAGACATTTTCAATTAGATGATAAAAATGTAGTGTGCTCTTAAATTTTATTGTAGTAATTATAAAATATGATATGACTCTAAGGTTCATTCCAATGATTTTAAATGATTTCCACTAAATCCTAAATAGTGCACAAAACAACCAAAAGGTCCCTGATAACAGTGCCAATGATGAGTGGTGAGGTACCCCTATGCCTAACCATACAAATCACTAAGGCATTCTCACGTGATTTGGTTGAATTCTGTCGACCTATAGTTCTCCAGTGCACTAGCTCTTCTAGGAGGGGAAATGAGCATTGAGAATATTTGTTGTCTTCCCAACTACACTTGTGAAGCTCAAGGGTATGGTTTAAGTGTAATTGAGGTACATGGTTTTTATCATTTTATGTTTTATAAGTTTAATCACCTACAACAAGAATGAAAGGTAGAGTAATTTAAGATCTAATTCATTTACTACCTAGCTAGCCTAAAACAAGTAACCATCCCACTTTCCTGGACACATCCTGAACACATATAGCGTTGCTGGGTTGCCAAGCACTATATGTATGCTCAAAGTAGTCATGGTTGTGTTCAATAATAACTAGAAATTAATTGCTCAATTTAAATGCATTAAGGTAAAGTGCATGAAAGTAAAGTACATTAAAGAAATCATTAATCTATTCTCAGTGCTGCAAGGATTATCAAAAGGATTCATTTTTATTCCTGTCACACTACTGTGCTTAGGTACATCAGTGTTTGAACAAAGATCCGTACACACTTAGACTCCTGTTGTGGGCACTTAGAAATATTCTAACTTTGGAGAAAACAAACTACAAGAGCTTTGCTACTATGATAAAAACTATATGAAAAACTAACTGGAAATCTTGAGTCCAAACGCTATATTTATAAGTTGGTGTATACCCCATGATATCAAATATTTAACATCATGTCCTAGGCTCTTGACATTGGATATCCAATGTTAAGGCTCTAACATTAGCTACCTGACATCAAAGCATACAAAAACATGCTTCATTAGTTGGATATGCACTCAATGTGCACATTAATATTTTAGAACTAAAACATGTCTATAGGACTTTATTAAAAAATTTTACATTTGTCAGCAAGGATAGGTACTAATGCTTAATTTCTTCCTTGAACTTTTGAAATTTGTTGGGAAGCATTGCCACTTAATCTCTTCTCCTTTTTGTATGAGAAGGGACTACACACAAAATTTCTTTCCTACTATAGATAGTGAATGGCTTATGAGCTCCAAGGTTTTTTTGAAAACCAATTGACATCTCTCTTTGTGCTAGTTCCAATTCATAAAAACATGCTTACCAACAACTACATAAGATTTAGCTAAACATAAAATATTAGTATGAATTAAGGAAATGAAGCCCATGATGATGGGGAATGCATGCATCACAAATCTTATATCTTGAATTCTATGAAGGTTTTACTAATCATGCTTTTTAATTTCATGTTGTTAGTAGGTTCATCCCTATAGGTCTCAGTCCAATTTAATATTGTTGAATGAGATTTTACATCATGGATTTCTTTCTCTCCTTTCTATTTTCATCCTAAAAACCTACTTTGTCCTTGCCTAGACTCCACCTAGGTACCCTAAATGATTTTTCCCATGTTTGCTTCATTCATTACATATTTTGGCTTACTCACAATGCACATGATAAATTTTTTTTCATGAGTTATAAGCATTTATTATATCCCCAAGTGAGAAGTCATGACAAATAATATAACATTTTGAGTTAGCTATAATGTCATGATCAAAAGTTTTGATGGATGATGTAATGCACAATGTGCCTTGGAGATTACTGAAGACATTGAACTCTAGGCCAACATAGTTTTTGTCAAAGAAGGTGTAGTAGAAGATGTGTTGTTATTGGCTAAAGTGGTGAGAAACCCTAGATTAGTTTGAAAAATAAACAAAAAATTAGGTCCAAACATATTATAAAAGTGATGGCTTATAGTGATTGGAAAATCTTTCTTTATCTATTAACATTGTGATAGTTTGCAACCCATGAGATGCTATGAATTCTTTTGTGTTCTAGAATATTGCCAAATATCATTGGCAAGGATTGCAATTAACCTCTTTCTTTTTGTTAGTCATTGTGAAATTGATCTAGATTAATATCTACTACCTTGATAAATAAAAGAACATATTGTATCCTATCAATTTGGGCAAATAAAGTTGGTAAAATGAAAATATATCACTAGAAGTTGCAAGATTGATAGATCCAATGATGAGCCTTGGATTTCTAATTTTTAGTTACAGGCTTAAATTATACAAAATTGTAGGGGATTATAATAATCAATACCCTAAAATTTTGATTGAAAACACCTATAAATCAACATGATCCTTTATAAACTTGAATTGACTCAAGTCCAAATAGGTGAGAGAAACTTAGATATACATCAAGGATTCATAATCATGCAAGGTAGATCTAGAGACTTCTACAATGAAATTGAGAAAATATAGCTTCATGAGAATGGACAAGCAACATGATGTTAAATTCTATATTATTAGGACATTAAAATATTAATCAAATTACCTAGATCTACATCATATCACTTGAAAACATTATAGGCTCAGACATTATTGTACTTGGAGGCCTAATTAAACATTAATTCATCAACAATATAGGGCTTGAATATGAACACAAGTTTCCTTTACTAAAAAACATAAACTTATACATATAGATTAGCTTAAATTGCTTTAAAAACCTCCATAAATTCATATATTTTTGTGGAGGAAAAAAAATAAATAAAAATTATGAATTAAAGGGGCTTTAAAGCCTTCATATATGATAAAACATTTGTTTAAATACTTGTATAAAAAATATTCATTATTAAAATTAAAACAAGAAACATGAAACATAAACATGAAATGAAACTAAAATTTCACATCTCTAGGGATGCATGAGAGGATATTCTTCATCTCAAAGCACTTGTAAGAAACTTTGTGAGAAAGGATTATGAGACTTGTGATAACTACTTATGAGAGTGTGAGAATGGTTTGTGAGAAAATTGTGAGATAAATTTGTAAGAATTAGGGCCTACAAAATTCATGATGTGAGAACTCATTTGTGAGATGCTTGGTTATAAAACTGTGAGAAATGAAAGCACCTAGATTATGAATTTAGTAGATAATCAAATGAATAAAAAATTATGTAAGAGAGAAGAAAGAAAAGCTTTAATTTATTTGTATTGAGTTTCTCATTACTCCATTCCTCATTGCCCCATTTATTATTTATAATGAGGCTCGTGACCTCCTTTTATAGCTTTATGAGTCAAGAGGATTTGAACCTCCTCTTAATGTAGGATAAACTTTTCTCCTTTTCCTTGCTTCTTCTAACATAAAATAGTATTTTCTAAGGTTTTATTCCTTTTTTTTTGACCTTTTTCAACCTGGTTTGAATACATAAAACTTCTAACATCTACATGACTTCAACAATGAAAGATAAATAAATATAAATTTTGGGCATTGTCCAAAAATCATAACAACTACAATATAGATTTATATACTATGTGGGCTTTAAAGGAGAGGAAAAATGTTTTGAAAAATGAGAAAAAAAGGCTAAAATTGAAACTTTAAGGTTCAACATACTTAAACATTAATGAATTAAAGAATATGTAATGTTGATAATATTTTAATAAAACTTTGTACAACATATGATGAAAATATAAAAAACTGAGATCTAAGATTGTATTCTATAAACTATAGATTAAAAATGCACTTTTCATAATGTGCTATCTAAAAACCATAAATGTACACAAAGCCTTAGAAAATAAACTTGAATTAAAAGTAATGTAATAGATTTTCCTACTTTAGAATGATTCACTTCAAGAAGAACCTTCTTGTGGTTGAGATCTTCTATCAAGGTTTCAACAGTAGACAAAAAAAAAAGAGATAAATATTTAAATCAAAGAAAAATCTAGAAATGAGATCTTTCAAGGAGAAATTAGGAGACTTATGAAAATCCAAAAAGATTGCATAGCTAGGGTTGATGGCTTCTTCTTTTACTTCAATAGGTGTTCCTTCTCTTTGGCTAATGGGAAATATTAATGGGTGACAAAAATAAAAAAAAATCACATATAGTCCAAATCTAAAATTCAAATATAAAAGACACATTTGAAAATAATATATCTCTAATGTTGAGCCTCTGGTTACTTCCCCATCACTTAATATGAAAGCTATATGAATTATATATTATATGAGATCTTAAGTTCAAATTTCAACTTTGTTATCTTGAGGGTACAGTTTTATTTCTATTGCTCTATAGGAAACAATAAAGTATAAGTTAACTAAGCACACAAAAATAGCATGTAAACAACCATAGCATACCACATGACTAATGTAGAATCCCTTGTGTAAATGACCTATCTAGTACTTGATACTTGTTTACCTAAAACTCCAACAAATTTAGTACATAGATGCTTTATAAAACAAATAATAAACAACCTTAAATGAAATACAAAAACATGGTCACATGATATTATAATTAATCCAAAAGTACTAGCATAAGAAAGACATACCTTAATGTCCAAGTTGTAAAATACAAAGCATAAACTAGTTATATTACATCAAAGGTTCAAGCCACAAGACATACCAATAGGGAAAGAGGTTTTTAGAACTAGGGTGCTACATTCTTCTTTCTCCCTTAAGAATTTTCCTTCTATATGATTTGAAGGTGAATAGTATATAATTCATATTCCACTTCCCATGTTGCTTCTTGTGCTCTATTGTAGAAAATCATGTCTCATTGTTGGATCAATTGTTATTTGCCTTCTAGAATAGAGGATGGAAGAAGTGTAGAGATCCTTATGGGTTTCATGTGAGCTTAACCATTACCAAAGAACTACATGATTCTAATTCCTTTGTGTACTATGTCATAAGGATTTTTAGGCTTGCAGAAAAGCTTTGGCTTTAATGCTAGAGCCATCACCCTTCTTTATGAAGCATGGCTTAGGGCAAGATGTATTAGAATAGGAATGTGTCATAGCTCTCTTAATAGATGTGTCATGGGTGTATGATAGTACTCTTGAGTACATTATGTTGTTTGAGTCACTTGTGTGATTATGTAGGCATCTTCACATACATGTGTTTCCATTTTGTTGTTCCTATTGCATGTATGATTTCTAAAGATGTATTTGCTACATGAAGATCGACAAATACCCTTATGATCAATCATATGAATCAGTAAGCATTCATGTGCAATTTGGTTGAATTCCATGGACCTCTTGTCTTCTGGTACACTAGCCTCTAGGAAGTGAACTTGCCTTAATAGTCATTCATTATCTTCCCAATTACACTCGTGATATGCAAAGGTATGGTTAAGTGTAATCAAGGCATATGATTTTTATTATTTTTATGTTTTATATTTTGAGTACTTAAAATAAAGGATGAAAGGAATGAAGTAATTTAATTGTTAATTTAATTTGACTAACTAACCAAGGTCTAGCTAATTCTAACATAAGCATCTAGTTCTACATTTCATACACACCCTGAACATGTATAATGTTGTTGGGTTACCAAACATTAAGCGTTATTGGGATTATCAAGTGTCATGTGCGTGCTTGAAGGAGTTGTACTTATGTGCTTAATTAATCACTATGTAATCTAGTTTAATTTAGCTTAATTACTTAAAACATTAAAAGCAATTGCATACAACTTTAAATGCATGAAGAAAATATTTAATCTAGTCAAAGTGCTATGAGGTTTATCAAAAATCTTGTCTTTATTGCTGCACACATTACTGTTCTTAGGTATAATCGTGCTTGAATAAAGATTTGTACACTCAATGTCTCCTATTGTGGGCACTTGGGAAAATATTCTAACTCTAAAAAATAAAAACTACAAGAGCTATGCTACACTATGACTAATACGACTCCCAAACCATGCATCCAAGTGTTATATTTATCGGCCGACACACATCCCACGATATCAGATATTTAACATTACTTCTAGGTTCTTGATATTGGGTATATGATATTAGGGCTCTGATATCAGATATCCAATATTGGAGCTAGACAAAATATACTTCATCATACCCCCATGACTAAATAAAAACTCATCCTCGAGTGAACAAAAGGAGGAATGAGTCCCTTACAAAATATTTGGAATGTATGAGATTATTAATTGACATGAAAACTAACTTAGATGAAGTAGACAGATTCTAAGTGCCCAAGTGTATAGAATTACAATCTTTTACAAAATTAGGTATTCATGACAATATAATTGAACACTTTGGCCAAAACTTACATCCAACTCCTTCAATAGTTGAAGAATGAGGGAGAAGATTCAATGATCACGAAGGGGCCTCATCTCATAGTGCTACTACTTATTCCTTGGTGAAGGCAATCCCACCTCCAGTCCATGATTTGCACTAAAATCACAACAAAATCATGAATTAGTGTCTAATTTGTAACTTATAGCTTTTAGGTACCTTGTCTCATTGGTAGTTACACTTGGCTAGGTTGTGATTATGGTGAATATATATTTTTTAACAACATTAGTGGAAAGACCAAAAAATGGGATGAAACAAATAAGTGGTCTAGTATTAAATTCTAAAAAGACCAAATGTGATGAAATGCTTAAGAAGGATTGAAGAATTCACAACAACAAAAAAGAGGATTTCATTGAAAAACATTGTGAAGATGCACACAATTGGATGTCATCGATGGGACACACAAAATTATTTGATTGTGAGAATGCCTAAGGATAAAGAACTTAACCTAACCAAAAGGCATCTAAGTGGATCCTACCCAAAGTAGGTACATGCCCTTTGTTGCCCTTGCATATCCTCAAACTAAGGAGTGCACGGGCCCCATGGGTGATTAATGGTTATAGAAAGTTAAGTATGAAAACTTGGAAGAAACTACATAAGAATTTTGACACATCAAACCAAGACATCGAACAAGGAAATGAACACTAGGAGTAAGGTGAGGCATGGAAAGCATAGATGGATGAGAGAGAGAAAGTGGAATGGAGTTCCCAATTAAGGTTAGATGAAGTCCCACATGAATTTTATGTTTAAATGACCTAATAAAATCCATCCTTAGTCTAGACCAAAACCAGCCACATTTAGTGACTTTGCATTACCACTCTAAGATCAGTCCACCTCCTTGAGACACAATAGTACTTCCATAGAACAACCACCATTCCTTATTTAAGAAGAAAAGAGAAGTAGAAAGTGAGAAAGGGCCTTAGTTAGAGGGGACCTTCAGGCATGGGAACATGTCTTTCTAGTCTCATAACTAGTGCTTGTAGCCCATTTATTTTTTCTAAGAAGTGTGCTTTGAATTTTCATTGAATGCTGTTTCTTGGATGGGAACCACACCATGCAAAGAAGACTTATTCAACTTTCTATTATTGGTCAACATGGAATAATAATCCATGAAAACACTCATGCACCCAAGTAAGTAGAAGAGTATAAAGAGTGTTGAGTTTCCTAGAAGTCACACCTTATTCAAACCTTTGAATCCTTTTCAAGTCCAAAAACTACCAAGATCACAAGATTGTTAAAGTTTTACTTAAGGGACCTCATACATCCAAAAAAAAAAAACAAACCATAGAGTTTGTGGATGGGTGGATGTTGTGGACTCACTATTTGTTTCATGAAAAAAAACCATGCCTTACTTATTAGTAACAAAATTCAAAGCTAGAACATAGACACTAACAATCAAATAACTGGATAGCACATGCCCACATCAAGCAGTCCACAATGTACCTAGTTGGCAATAAGGCATGTTATTATTAGAACACAATAAGAAAATCATACCAAAATAAAGAAAAATATACAAGAAATTGTAAATTATTTAAGAAAAATAAAACATATTAAAAATGGTGTAAAAAAGTAAAAATTAGAAAAGAAAAAAGGGTGTAAAACAAAAAATAGAAAAAATTGAGAAGCCATTTATCTGATTAGCATGGATGGCCATCTCCCCCATGACTAAGTTGGAAGGAGGAGATCCAAAAGATTGAGTGTGGTTGTCCATATGATGAGGCATTTGTTGCTTTGGCTTGCTTACGCTCATGGAAATGTTTAACTTGTTGTGTGTTGACCAACTGCCGTTTGTGTGGGCTCTCAAGTTTGTTAATTAACATGGCCCAAAAGGAAAGGTTTCATAAATGGTGTAAGGTCATTCCCACAATGTATAGAACTTAGTTCATTGAGGTACATGTGTGGGGTTCTAGTAGAGGACCTTATCTCTAGATTGAAATTTTTAACTTTCCTAATTCTAAGATCATGGAAATTTTGCTAAATGGCATGTGCAACTAGCTAAATGATAGGGCCACTAATCAGTTTTCATCTAGTAGGTTCAAATTCATCAACCTTTATTTTTGTCCTAGACTTAAGTCAAGGTCAAGGCCATAGTTTGTTGAAAGTGTACAAAGCTTAGATTGAATAGAAAGAGTTAACATTTTTCCATACACTAGCTCATAGTGAGAGTAGCCTATAGGGAGCTTCCAGGTGGAGCTGTAGGTCCAAAGGGCATCATCAAGTTTTGTGCTCTAGTCTCTTCTATATTTGTTAATAGTTCTTATTAAGATCTTAGTGATTTCCCTCTTTGTAACCTTAGGTTAACCATTGGCTCTAGGGTGGTAAGGCATTGTTAATTTATGCTCAACCCCCAAGCATTGCATGAACTTTCAAAAGGTAGTGGCTATAAAATGGGTTTCGTTGCCAAAAATCAATGCATGTGGTACACCAAACCTATTTACAACATTCTATTATACAAATTGAGTAGTAGTAGAAGATGTATAGTCAGTGATGGTTGCTGCTTCTACCAATTTTGTACAATAGTTAACAATGACTATGATGTATGTCATTCCATTTGACACGGGCGTGATGGGATCCATGAAGTTAATGCCCCAGATGCTGAAGGGTTCTAGTGGTTAGATCTATTACTGAGGTCCCTCCATACAAGTGGTCATTCTACAATTGCATTGGCAACATTCACAAGAATTGACAGATTGGTGAGCATCCCTAAAAAGTGTTGGCTAGTAATAACCTACCATCAGGCTCTTAATGGATGTGCATCTTCTTGCATACTGGTCCCCACAAGGACCCTCATGAGTGTCTTAGAGGATGCACAATTGATTAACATCAGGGACACACCAATGAACTAGGCCATTGATGCACACCTTGTAGAGGTACCCATTGATCTCCATGAAGCATTTCACTAGGTGAAGAATCTATTATTTCTTTTTATGGTCTAGCACTTGCGGCATCTCTTGAGTGACAAGATAGGTAAGAATTCCATCATACCATTTAGGTTCAATAGGAAATTATTTAGTTATTGCCCCTACAAAGAGGAGTTCATTAGGAAACTAATCAAATAGTGGGCTTTCCTCCTCTTTGTTGTTCCATCTCAATCAAAACCAGTTGTCAATAACCACATTCTCAGTTTTCTTTTGATCTACCATTGTAAGATTGAATTCCTATAAAATCACTACCTACCACATGACCCAAGGGCTTACCATTGTCTTATTAATCAGGAAGTGAATTGCACTTTGGTCTGTGTGCATGAACACCTTGTATCCAAGCACATAGTACTTGAATTTCTCCAAAGTAAACACCACTGCCATCAATTCTTTTTCTATGGTGGTGTAGTTTAGTTATGCATCCACATTGCTTCAGCTTGCACATTGGAAGTAATAAAGATGTTTCTAATTATCCAACTATGTAAGTATGATTTCCAAGGCATAATCTGATGCATTCTTCATGAAGTGAAATGGTTTGAACCAGTCTAATGCTTGTAGAATTGAGGTTTTTATGAGTTTCTCCTTCAGTTGTTGGAATGCATTTTCACATTTCTTGGTTCAAAAAAATGAAGCATATTTCTTTGTTAGCTCAACCAATGATTTTGTGATATTAAAGAAATTCTCTATGAATGTTTAGTAGTAACCAATGTGTCCAAGGAATGACCAGACATCTTTTATAGTTTCTAGTTAATGGGTAATTCCTTGGATGAACCTAATATTTTTAGGGTCGACCTCAATCCTTGCTTGAGAAATTCTATGCCCTAGTACAATTCCCTCTTGGATTATTAGATGGCTCTTCTACCAATTAAGCTAAAGATTAATCTCCACACATATTTTGAGCACTTACTCAAGATGTTCTAGGGCTTGCTCAAATGTAGCCCCATAGGTGGAGAAGTCATCCATGAAGACTTTCACCCCACCATCTATTAGTTGTTAAAAAATGCTTAATACCAAGCATTGGAATGTTGTAGGAGCATTGCATAGGTTAAAAGGCATCTTTCAATATGCAAAAGTCCCCCAGGGACTTGTGAATGTGGTTATGGATTGGTGTTCTAGTGTAATCTAAATTTGGTTATAACTACTATAGCTAGCTAGGAAGCTACGATAGTAATGCCTAGAAATAGTGTCTAATACTTGATCCACAAATGGCACTGGAAAGTGATCTTTGAATGTTTCCATATTCAATAGCTAAAAATTAATGTAGACCTGCCACTTGCCACCTTTCTTTAGTACAATCATAAGTGGGCTAACCCACTCACTATCTGCAATGGGATAGATAAACCCTACCTTGAGGAGTTGTTCAATTTCCTCTTTGATGATTTTCTTGAATTTGGGGTTTAATAATCATTGTGGCTACCTCTTTGGCTTCATCGTTGGAGCAGTGTAGATACAATGCTGGCATATCCTAGGATCAATCTCTATGAGTTTAGGATATGACCAAGAAAAGGCTATTGGCCATTTGTTAACCACATTCAAGAGCATCTATTTTTGTTTAGGAGCAAGATTTTCATTGATTATTACCAGCTTTCCATTTTTAAAGAATGCATATTCCATGACGATAGGTAGATTTTTCAACTCAAGGAACTCTTTTTTAAAATTTTTTAGGAATTTCCAACTCTCCCCAATTGGTATCATTATTTGCATCATCAGAGAGTTGGTGATGAACTTGCTCCAGTTCATACATGCCTTCTACATAGGCACATGTTAGGCTCTTAATAGGTTCAATGGAAAGTTTTGAAATGTTCTTAAGGTTAACTATCATCCATTGGGTGCCCTCTTGCTTTGTGGTTGATGCATACAAGCACCATTGAATTTTAGATATATCAACACACTGAGTACATGCTTTGATAGGTACATTGTTAATAGCTCAAAGTTTCTACACATAGTTGCACCCTATATCACTATACACTATGCATGGTACTTTCTTCCTCTTGATCTTTCTAAATGCATTTTCTTTAGAGATTTCAAGGAAAAGATCTTAGATTTCCAATTGTGCATCAATAATGCTTAGCCAAGCCCTTCCCATGATGATTGGGAAGTCCTCCTTAATATTGTCCACTTGGATTTCAAGGAAATTGATAAAGTAGGACCATCTATAAATAGTGGTCACAATTTCCTCCACCAATCCCAAGGGAATAGTGATAGATTGATCAACCAGCTCAAGATGGATATTGCTCTTCTTGAGTTGAGGTAGGTTCTATGCTTTATGCATCTCATGGAAAATTAAATTAACCTTAGAAATTGAATCTGGAAGAACCTTACAAGGTTCATTTCTAGCAATTTGAAGGTAAATAAGGCAATTTTTAGGATCAGATAGTTTCTTTGAAAGGTGACCAACCTTTATCCAATCGATTACCACATGAGTTAACATGACAACATGCACTTTGGGAGGTGTTTGGTTTGAATGGGACTCAAACAAATTAGATGTAAAGGGAGATTGAGAAGTAGGGTTACTAGCTATAGGTGTATGTGAGGGTTTAATTGGGCTATTGGTTTAGAAGAAAGGTCTTTTTCATGATTTAGTTTCCAAACCACTTGGCTAAGGAGTCAACTGTAAGTTAACAACCCTTGGTGTGTTGCGTTGTTGCAGTTGAGATAGAATTTTTCCCTGCATTGATGAAGTTGGATATAACTAGGTTGAGCATGGAGGGATATATGCAGAAAGATCAGGATGATCATATGGATGTAGGGACTCCCTCCTAGGAGATAGAGAATGAGTTCAATAATACTTAGAAGGGTAGTAGTGATGTTGGACGGTTGCATAACTAGAAGAGTCACATGGGAAAATGGGTTGTTAAACATAGTATCCATATAGACCTAGTTATCAATAAGGGTAGTGTTGCCTTAGTGGTGGAATCCCTCATGATTATGGGTGCTACCACTGTTGGTACTACTCATATGGTTGTGGTGGAGCTTCACTTGGATAGTAGGCTTGTTGTTGGTGGAACTACTTAGGATTTCCTTGAGGATAAGGTAATATTCTAGGTGCTACCTCTTTACCAATCTAGGATTTAGAGTATACATCCTAGACTCTTGCAAGTGTGACAGAATAGGTAAAATCCTTTAGGATGTTCATGTTGGAAGATGTCACACCCACCATTATTATCTAATTCTATCTCCACAACTTTTTCTACTATAGTAGGTTTTCCCTTACCCCTTTGATAGGCATGTTCATCTTCTTTCCACCTTCTGTGATTACAATTACTACTTTCTCTCTTGATTCTTCTATGATTTTTAGAGCAGCTTGGAATTTTTCATCCAATAAATCCCACATTTTATCTATCTTGGTCAAAACTTCATACATAGATTTTTGGATCAGCAAGGTCTTTTGTTGCACTACCTCATTAAGAGATGACTCCTCATCACTATCAAAAAAGTCGACCTCCCTCTTTCTAATGGAAGGGTTCTTATTATATTCTTTTGCACTTTCTCATTTTCTCAACTCTCCTTCTTTTGCTACTTGCTCTATCATCCTTTTATCTAATGAGCTCTTAATTTTGATAGTCTCCCTTGGGCATAGACTCCAAGAGTTCTTCTCATTTTTTATCTGAGTCCATCTATGATGTGGCGAAGTTGTTCCTATTGAGAATAACCATGGCTAGGGCATTAGTGTATGAGAGAATAGTATCTGCCCATGGTGGTGTTCAAGGTTTCATGTGTTCCTTGCTTCCATCCTTGGATCTACCTTATTATATTAGACACTTAGGGGTACATCTAATATTTATTGTTAAACATCTCTAGCATTGTACTCCACCTGTAGATGGATTCTAGTTCCAAGGATTAATACTAGCTTTCTGCTTCCTTGATGAGTGTCCTAGGAAATAGCTTTAATTTCTACCAATCATTTTTAATATTTTATAAGACACAAGAATTGTGAGGAGCTTGAAGATGTGTTTGCAGATCAAATTTATATCCACCTCAAACTTGAAGATATTATTCATGTCAAGTTTCTTGATTTCACTATCTTTCACATGCCTAGTTAAAATTTTTATTGCCTTTGCAATGTTCAACATTATTTGAGTGGCAAGCAAAGGATTATCATCATCATTATTTCAATGATGCCTATGATATCCTTTGATTCCCCTTTGTTCATGATGGTCTCTACAATTATCATTGTTCCATTGTTCACCTTCATCATGAGTGTTCTTTCAATGGCATTTGTTAGAACTAGAAGAGAAAGAAGAAGATGCAGGCAAAGATGATGAAGAGGGAGGAGGACTGCCATTGTCATGGTTTTTTCCACCTCTACTATGCTTTTCATGGCCATGTTCATTAGCTTTCTTATCATCTTGATGCTTTCTTGAGCCCCTGCTTTGACTCCCACTTTTACCTGAACCTGGATTGTTGATAGTGGATTGCAGATTCAGGTTCACACCCCCATAACCCATATCAAGGGGTGGAGAATCTTCATGTTGATAACCCCTAGAGGGAGGATCCTCATTATCATTTTGGTTGAATAGGAATAAAGAATTGGTGAACTGTTTTCCCTTTATAGCCTGATGGTGCTTCTCCCGGTGTTGATATCTCTTGCGTTGTGTTTCAATGGGATGGTAGTCCAGGAAGTCATGGTCATGCATACTGTACTCTTTTAAAGATCTTGGATGCCCAACATTCTAAGAGTTTGTCATAGCATCCTGACCCTATATCAATTGAGAGGCATTACAATGTTTCCCTCCATATCTAGCCACTGTAGTTTTTCATCTTGATGTAGGATGAAGGTGAAGTCAAGCACATACTCATCTAAATGAGTATATACCACCTTGCATTCTTGAGGCACTGGTAGTTTAGTATCATCACACCTTCAAGAAGAAGATATTTTGTAATTAGAATAAGATATCAATGTGATGAAATTATTATATTTATTTTTAGGATGATTTTGACCATAGGGTTCATCCAATGATGTTAATGATTTTCACTATGCATAGATATCACATGTTTCAAACAAAAAGAATCCCTAGAAATGGTGCCAATGATGATCAACGAATACCCCTACACTCAACCATATGAATGACTAAGCATTCACACATGATCTAATTGAATTTCATAGACCCCTTGTCTTCCAGTACACTAGTCTCTAGGAAGCGAACTTGCCTTAATAGTCATTCACTATCTTCTCAATTACACTTGTGATATGCAAAGGTATGGATAAGTGTAATCAAGGCATATGATTTTTATCATTTTTGTGTTTTATATTTTGAGTGCTTAAAATAAAAGATGAAATAAATGAAGTAATTTAATTACTAATTTCATCTAACTAATCCTAACATAAGCATCTAGTCCTACTTTCTGTACACATACTAAATATGTATAATGCTACTGGGTTACCAAACGTTAAGTATTACTGGGATTACCAAGCATCATGCACATGCTTGAAGCGGTCATACTTATGTGCTTAATTAATTGCTATTTAATCTAGCTTAATTTAGCTCAATTACTTAAAACATTAAAAGCTCATCTTTATTACCACACACACTACTGTGCTCAAGTACAATAGTGTTCGAATAAAGATTTGTACACTCAATGACTCCTACTATGGACATTTGGAAAAATATTCTAACTTTGGGAAAGAAAAATTAGAAGAGCTTTGCTACACTATAACTAATATGACTCCTAAATAATGCATCCAAGTGTTATATTTATAGGCCAACACACATCCTATGATATCAGATATTCTACATCACTTTTGGGTCCTTGATATTGGGTATTTGGTATCATGGCTCTGATATTGGATATTCAATATTGGAGCTAAACAAAATAAACTTCATCACTACACCCCTAACAATTGGACTAACATGCTGTGTGAACTTATCTTGTGCTGAAAAGTGCTATGATCATTAAGGCATAGTCCATCCTAAATCTATTCTAGAATACTTGGCTACTCTTAGATTCAAGGATGGTGTTGAGTGATTCTTCTCTAGAGGAGTATCATTACACTTGGTATTAAAGTCGTGGTTTGCTATTCAAGGATGGTGTTGTTTTGTGGTTTGTAATCATGACTTGTTGTTCATGATTTATCTGTTACTATGATACACAAGAAGAAAAAAGGATGTAAAAATATTGGTAATGCTCCTCTTGGTTCTAATCTTCCCAAGGGATTAGTGGGAGATGAAAAATGAGGTAGTCATGTGTACCAGGAGGTGTAGGATAATGTGAATATGTATGAGGATGAAGCTATGCAAATTTAGAGAAGATAGCTAAAGACGAGTGAATAGATCATGGTCATATTCTTATAGAAGATCCAATTGTATGAATAGTTTCTACAAGTAGATGACATATACATGTATTATCTATCTTAAGTAAAAAGGAGTTTGGATTACTTTTGAGTTTGTTGGTTATGAGAACAATTATCACAACCAAGTGACACAATCAAGTCTCATGTACCTATAATAGAAATAACCAAATGATTTAAGCATTGGTTAATTTGAGAAATTTCCTTTCTTATTAGGGTGAGATCTTGCACAAAACAAAAAAATGTGCTATAGCTCAAAATTTCTTGCTAAGAAATCATTTGAAGTGCCAATGGAATTCTATCAATGATTTCTAGTTTGTGAAAAACACTTATGTATATCCAAGTTTGTTTTGGTGAATTGTTAGAGAAACACATTATGTTTTGCTAGTTGATCCTTGTGATAGTTGAAGATAGTGATTTTGTTATGTAACAAATATAAGATAATGTATGAGACTGACGCTTCTTATTATAATGTGTTATTTTGCTGGATGGTTGTCACTGTATCTATAGATCTTGTGAAGAGTCTGTAGCTTGAATGCATTAAGGACTCCATAATTTAATGTTACAATATGATGATTTTCTGTTCATGTGTTGTGAAGCTACACTTGGATTTTCATATGAGGATCCCTTACCAATGATGCCTTAATTGTTGGTTCATGATCCATAGAAGAGAACTGATGATGTTTCAAATTATGTTATTTGCAAATCTCTTGTTTGAGAAGAGTGTTCTCCATGTTCTTAATATTGGATGGTAGTTTGAGTAGGAAAGTTCTTGAATGATTGAATATTTTAGTTCTTCTATCTAAATTATCCTCATTGAAGATTTTATTTAACTCAAGAAGCAGCTATTTCATATGTGGATAGTGTTTCATCCCTTATGTGAAACAACATAAGGCTTTGTTGCTAGCTTATGAGCAGTTTACATGTTAGGTGTGTAGATTTCAGTTTGAGTAGAATGGTTGTTAGCATTTTCATGAAAAGGGTAAGAATTTTATTTTTTTAACTTGGGTTGCATGAACATTCTTATGCATATATTAGATGTCATGTCAAGTTCAATATTAATGATTTAAAGTTAAATACCTTTGCAATTGAACATTCTTGTCAAAAAATTGTTGAATGGAATTTGAATGCCTTAATACCATTGATATTCAATGTGCTCTTCACATTTTAGAAGGTATACGAATAAAGACTTAAGCTCCAAAGATGTTTCTTCTTTCAAGTAGGCGTGAGTGCAGGAAAACATACGTTGTTCATGGATTGAGGATTATTTCCATTTTAGAATAAGGAATAGAAGAAGTCTGGAGATTCTTATGGGTTATATGTTATCATAACCATCACAAAATAACTAGATGATCTTAATTCCTTTGTGTACTATGTCATAAAAATATTTAGGCTTGTTGAAGAGCTTTGGATTTGACACTTAGGCCATGATCCTTCTTTATGGAGTGGGACTTAGGACTAAATGCATTAGAGTAGGAATTTATCTTAGATTTATTATGAGATCAGTGTCACAAGTGTATGCTAGTGCTCTTAAGTATGCTATGTATTAGTTTTTTTTTGTTGCTTTTATGATTATATATGTAGCTTCATGTACATGTGCTATGATCGTTAAGGTGTAGTCCATCTTGGGTTTACTTTAGAATACTTGGCTACTTTTTGATTGAAGGGTGGTATCAAGTGATGCTTGTCTATTTCAGATAAATTTAACCATAGGAATCAACTTGCTTCTGAACTTTCTTTCCATTATGTCAATGATTTTAATTGGCCACTCAACATAGTTGACATCATGTTGAAGTTACACATCCTACTACTTGACCATATGACTAGGATCTATGATGTACTTTCTTATCATAAAAATATGAAAAAAATCATGAATAGATTACAACTAAGATAGAAGAACAATTTAATATGCAACTTTACCAATCTTCTTTAGCTTAAAAAAGAAAGCAATGTAGCATGGTGCTAATTTTCCTTATCAAACATCATGACCCTTTTTAAAGGTGAAAGTGTAAGAAAGGCTCATTATCCAATACTAAATTCTATAGGTATATTTATCTTGTATTGTCTTCAATTTTTCTATGATAATCTTAATTTGTTATGTAGTCTCTTCAATGATATCTATGCTAGTCTTCAAAATGTAGTTTATAATGTTCCAACAAAGTGCATAATAAGGTCTACCATATAACATTTCATATGATGTTTCTTTCAAACTAACCTAATAACTATTATTGTAAGAAAACTTTATCAAAGCTAGAGCTCTATCTCAATTATCTTTGTAGTATTGGAGCATCTTTTTTAAAATTTAATGTATCCTTTTTATTTAACCATTTTTCTATAGATGATAAACTGAATTAACATTTAAATTAGTATTAAAAAATATTCTAAAATGCTTGGCAAAATCTAGAAGTAAACTTCACATCTTTATTTGAAACAACGTCAATTGAAACACCATAAAGTTTGGTAATCTTTGAAAGAAATAACTATGTTATCTCCTTTGAAAAAATGATGTCTTTATAGCTAAAAATAAGAATATGTTGTCAAAAAATTTATGTGCATGAGAATTGAGTCCTTTCCACTCTTAGTCATAAAATGTTTCATATCTTTCTTCTTATTAGATAATTAATAATACCTCATGATGTTCTAATACATCTTATCATTATGGTGATGAATATGATACTTACTCAAGTATGCTTTCTCTAATAACGTTTGTCTCATTGACTTTAGAACTTGTTAAATTTCATTAAGCCAAATGGTGCACTATTATATCTATGATATCGTAACTCTTCTTATGCCATCATAGATACAATGTAGTGGGCCCTAGTCATGACTATAAATGCCAATCCATTGTCACATCATTGCAACAACTTTTGCACACTACTTAGCAAAGTTCTTATAGTTTCTTTCCATGAGTTACACTTAGAATTAGAGTTAGAAGTTGATGAATCATGTTTTAACAAGCTCTCATATCGAGTACCTAATATCAGGCCCCTAGATGCATGATTAGATATCCAATATTGGGGGGTATGGGCTGGCCTATAAATATAGCACTTAGGCACATGATTTGGGCATTATTTTTTCATAGTTTTGTCAATAGAGTAGAAAAACTCTTGTAGTTTTATTTTGTAATCTTAGAGAATAGTTAGTGAGTGCCCATAGAGTGGATTTGAATCAGTTGTATAAAGTCTTATTCAAGTGGCAATGTACCTGGACATATTCCATTAACAAAAATAAGATCGAGATTGATTCTTATTCAATTGCAGCACTTTGACTCAGATTAAATTTACTTTTAATGCAATTTATATTCATGTAATTAGTTAATATTTACATTTCCATGCATGTTAATGAATTGGTGGAATGAGCGTGACTAGTATCAAGTGTAAACACATATTCACTTGGTAACCCCAGTAGTGTTATTTCTTGGTTTGCCTAGTAGCATCGCACTTGGTAATTCTAGTAGTGGATACATGAGTTTAGGACATGTATGGAAAGCTAGGAACCAACACTCATTACTTGTAGGCTAGTCTAGACTTTACTTTTCATTATTAATTAGCTTAATCAATTAATTTCTTTATCATCATTACAAGTCGCTTAGGGTTGAACAACATCAACTATCATATGCCTCACTTTGGACTAAACCATATGTGATAAACCCACCACTAGTCCAAGTGGGAAGATAGTGAAAAATTATGAAGGCACAACAATTTAGATGCACAACTAGTCCCATCCATGGAATTTGACCAAATAATGCCTGAATGCTTGTGATTTGTATGGTTGGCTGTAGGGGTATCTCGTTGTTCATCATTAGCATTATTACCGAGGATGGTGCTAGTTATCTAGATTAGTTATATTATACACGATTGCTATAAAGGTATTAATAATCTCACTTAGAAAACATTAATATTTTAAGTCACACACATTGTCAAACAAAACCATGTCTTCTTCACATAGGATCAATAATGCATTGTATGATGAGAACACTCTTAGGAGAAATGATAGGATATATACTAAAGAAAATTGGAGTGAAAAATCTCAAAAAGGGGTTTCCTATGCTCATTTAGATCTTTACTACACTTAAAGACTACATTCAACTAGTGCAAAAAATCCTAGAGGAGATGAAGTAAGTCCTAGATCAAGGAGGGCTTTAAGGCCTAGGACCTCATCTAAACAGACAAGATAAATCAAGGGAGCATGGAAAGAACTATAGAAGCCATGGCGATTCTTGCAACTCATCCTCTTCAACGTCTAGTTTTGACGAAGATGAACATAGGTATAGAGATAGAGCTTAACTACAGGATCAAGACGAAGATAGAGATCAAACCCAAGGGCAAAATCAAAGATGTCACAATGAGCATAGACATGATCATCATAATAAAATGAATAAAAATAGAAATTTTCATTACAACATGTCTAATGATGATGAATCCTTGTTGGCCACTAAGAGCCTAATGTAGATCACAGAGGTGATTAAGATACCTTACAAGCATTGCAGGGATAGTCGCTTACCCAGGCTTGATATAAACAATACTCCTAAATTTGTGGAAGGCTATGATTCGGATCCACAACATCATCTATAAGTCTTTCATGATGCCTATGACTCATACAACATTAAAAGTGGGTGGCAAAATCTTAAGCTCTTTCCTAGGACACTAATCGATAAAGTGAAAAGTTGGTATAGATCGTTGGAACCAAGTTCCATTCACTAGTGGTCCACAATGCTAGAAATTTTCAATGAAAAATATCAAACCTATGATAGAGTGTTCAACCTAAGAAAAAAATTGAAGAGTGGAAGCAAGAAAATCATGAACCCTTGGATGTGGCCTTAGATAGATACCATTTGCTACTACATAGATGTCTTGGCCATGATTTCTCTGAGGAAAGGTAACTTTTCCACATCATCAATGGGCTTCATAATGAAACAAGGGAGATCCTTAGAATGTATGCTCTAGGTCAATTATAAAAGCTATAAAGCCATTAGATCAAAGAGTTAATTAAGTGTATGAAAAAATAAGGAGAGAATGTAGAGGAAAATAATTAGGACCCAACTCTGCAAAAGAAAAATGTCCATATCTATGATAAGGAAAAAGAGGTAGATCTCAATGAGGTGATTTATATCATTGAGATTAAGGAAAAGTTGGACAAGATGTTAGAATCAATGAATGAGAAATTTAAAGCTTGCAAAGAAATCGTCAAGGAGAGGATCATGCAAAACAAACTAGGTGATCACGATAAACAAAGGATACAAAACCAAGAAATAGCTAATAACACTTTTTGGAAAATGAGAAAAATAGGTAAAGGAAGTGAGGCTATAGACTCAACCATAGATGAAGATAATGGCTGTGACATTTGCATATATGACCATCTAAAGGGCCATTTCCTGGTCTTGTTGCATCTATAAGAGTATTGGGTAGGTGCATTTAATTTGAAGTTTGTACAGAAACACATGCCTAGGAGATTTTATTTTCTATGAAATAATTATAGATAGCCCCACAACCAATCATACTATCCTAGGGGGACTTATTACCAGCCTCAACACTATCATCAACTACAGTGGCAAAACCCACAGTCATGGGGAAGGCCACCACAAAATCAACACTACCCTTACTACTAGCTGAACCCATACAGATATTATGTTCAATAATTTTTTTCCCAATTGATTCTACTTCCTCTACCTCAAGTCACTACTACCACTCTCTTGAATATCATCATCTCACAACATCTTATACAAGATCACCACCTCATGCCTCTCACCCTTTATCATATCATCAATATTCTCATACTTACCTCCACCATGTGTCACCTCCAACAACACAAGAAGGTTCATCATCACAACATTAACAAGAGAATATCACTTGTGATGCAAACATACATGTAAATGATAACCCTAGTAGATCTCAACCAAAGTCTCAAAAATGTCCCTTTTGAAGGAAAGGCTATAAGCCGAAGCAAAACACTCATGGGCCTACTACATCACTTGAACCAACATAAGGCCAATATGATGCAACAACCTTCCTCACAAAAATGATATCTCCTAATCATACACAAAAGCCACCACTTCAACACAAGACATAAACAATGAACCTATTGTTGTGGAGAGATAGAAGAATTCATGCATCATTGCTAATAGTAAAGGATGTAGTTATGGGTCAGAAATTCAAAATATTAATACAACCCACAACAAATTTCAAAAGAAAGTGTGTGAACAAAAACCAATCTACGTAGTAGCCACTAAACGAGAAGACACCTAGTGGTTTGAAAATGAGAATATAAGATTGTTTCAAAGATGCATGGAGACAATTGATCTACTTATTAGTTCTAGACTTAATAAAATGAACCAAACAAAGGACTTAAACATAGATATCTTACACTCTAATTATATACCAAAAATGATATTAAACATGGAGACTTGGGAATTAAAATAGAAAATCAAGAAGAAGAAGCAAACACATTTGGATGCCCCAAAATGGAAATACCTTTAAGTCCAAATGAAGATACATCTCCAAATGATCCAAACAAGACTATCACCAATGTCAGATGTGCTACCACATGATTAATTAAATTAGTAATGGTGATAGATGAGAAATCGATGATGTATAATTAGGGGATTATGTGGCCCATATTTCAAATTTGCAGCCATAAAATTAGTCATGGGGGAGATGCTCCATCCTAGTTCAAGAACTAATAAGTATTTTCACCTATTTTTTGTTTCACAATTTTTTATCATTTTTCTATTTCTTTCAAATTTTATGATTCTTCATATGTTTTCCATTTTTTAATATTTTTCTTTTCTTTATATTTTTCTCATTTCTTAAGTCATTCTATTTTTTCTTTATGAATGTATTTTTATGTTTTTTTTAATAATATTGCCAAGTCATGATGCAAAAGTTAGTGCTATGTGTTGGGTTTTTGTGCTATGCTATTAAGATGATTGGGTAAGTAGTTGTGTAAAGCAGTGAGACCACCTCATCCATCCCTCCAGTTCTCTAAATAAAAGGTCTTTTCATGGAATCAATTTGATTCTTCTTTTATAAAACTAAAATTCATCAATGATGATTGTACCTTGAGGAAAGAGGGAATGACCAAGTGGGAATGGCAAAGGGTGTGATCTCAAGGTGACTTGTTGGGTTCTCTTATTGACTTCCTTCATGTGATTTATAACTCCTCTTAGAACATAGCATCACTCCTTCATTGACCAATAAAAAGAAAGCTCTATCTTTACATGGTGTGATTCTCATCAAAAAAGAAAAGAAAAGAGGAAGAAGAAGAAGAAGAAACAATAATGGGAATTCAAAGAACACTGCTTAGACACAATAATGGGCTACAAGCACTAGTTATGGGGCCAGAAAGACATGTTACCCATTCCTGAGAGCACCCCTCTAATTGAGGCCCTTTCTTCCTTCTTCTCTTTTCTGCTCTTTTTGGAGTGATGATTGTTCTTTAAGGTGGTTGTGGACTCATGGTTTTTAGTATGATGGAACACATCAATGCAAGGTCATTGTTCATGGTATGGACTTGGTCTGACCTTGGACGGATAGGTATGCTGATCATTTTAATTACATTTTACACAAGAACCTATTATGGACATGGTTAAGTACCTAAAATCCTGATCTCTGCAATCCCTTCTCATCCCATTATTCACCTCATTGTTGCATGTGATCATGAGCCTTTTGATTTTGTGTAGTATAGAGCAACATCCTAACCATGGTAGTTGTGTGTTGTTTGGAATAAAGGCATGTTCTACATTTAACTTCTTAGGTGGTCACGGTCATCTGTAGAAGTGGTTATGCAAGGGCATTATGGTAAGAACCTACTTTAGGGAGGATCCACTTGCATAACTTTTGTTGATCATGGCTTTGAGCTAATGATGGTTTCTCTGAATTTATGTATGATTTTGAAACTACTTCTCATCCATTTCATTAATTTTTCCTACTTTTCTATTTCCATATCCATTAATATTTCTTGGTCACCTTCTAAATTAGACCTTTGGTTTCAATTATTCAAGAACCTATATGCTTCTAGAGTTATGCTTATTAGTCATGGGGGCTAGGTATGCTTGCTTTAAAATTTTTGAAATGTTTCCAACATCCTATTTTTGAACATCATGGTAACTAATAGTAATTGATCAAAATAATGTGAATATCTTGATGATTTTAGTTACCTCATAGCCTTAGGCATAGTATGCTATAATAACCTTGTGCTTAAATGAAAACTAAGGGATCCAAAAAGGGTTAATTAATAAGGAAAATTTACCAAAACTAATGTTGATAATTTGGTGACTACATGTGATGCTAAAAGAAATGCCTAAGGGAGAAGGTCTTTTTCCAGACATGAAAACGAAGCCAAGAGAGGGACAACAAAGGATACACCCATGGACAAATTGTGGCACATACAAGATAGTAGCTCAAGCATCACATGTTTTCTAGATTCATGGGATGATGAGAAGAGATTTTAGTCCATCCTTCAAGAATGTTTTGCATAACCAAAGAAGCATCGACATAATATCAAGGTTGGAATTCTACCACTGTTAGTAGTAACATGAAGAATCATCTTTAGTGGATTTTTGAGGACCTCTACAAATTTTTTAATCTCCAATGTTTGTCTAGTCTTTTTATCACTTTATTATTTTGTATGCATCCACTCAAATAAAATTTTGTAATGCAGCACACAGAGTCTATCTGTTTCGTTTAAGTTAGTTGTATGCTAGTCAATAATCCTATACCTACCCAATATTTTGTAAGGAACTTGTTCCTCCTCTTCTTCACTCAAGGATGAGAATTGATTCAATCATGGGGGTATAATGAATCATGTTCTAATAGGCTCCAATATCAAGTACTTAATATCAGGCCCCTAGATGCATTCTTAGATATTTTATATTAGGGGGTATGGGCCAGCCTATAAATATAGTGCTTGGGGGCATAGTTTGGGCATTAGTTTTTCATAGTTTTTTTATAGTTTTGTCAATAGAGTAGCCAAGCTCTTGTAGTTTTATTGTATAATCTTAGAGAATAGTTAGTGAGTGCCCATAAAGTGGATCTAAGTCAGTTGTACGAAGTCTTATTGAAGGAGCAATGTACCTGGACATATTTCATTAATGACAATAAGATCGAGATTGATTTTTATTGATTGTAGCACTTTGACTTAGATTAAATTTCCTTTTAATGCAATTTATATTCCATGTACTTAGTTAATATTTACATTTTCATGCATGTTAATGAATTGGCAGAATGAGCATGACTAGTTTTAAGCATAAACACGTATTCGCTTGGTAACCCCAGTAGTGTTATTACTTGGCTTGCCTAGCAACATAACACTTAGTAATCCCAAGAGTGGATATGTGGGTTCAAGACGTGTATGATAAGCTGGGAACAGACACTCATAACTTGTAGGCTAGTATAGACTTTACTTTTCATTGTTAATTAGCTTAATCAATTAATTAATTTATTATCATTAGGAGTCTTTCAAGGTCGAACAACATCAACTATCATATGCCTCACTTTAGACTAAACCATACGTGACAGAGCTGCCACTAGTCCAAGTGGGAAGACAGTGAACTATGAAAAATGCATAAAAATTTAGATGCACAACTAGTCTCATCTATGGAATTCGACCGAATCATGCATGAATACTTGTAATTCATATGGTTGGGCATAGGGGTATCTTGCCACTCATCAAATGTGAATGTCCATAGTATGGTAACTAACAATTGTACAAAGTTTTTATTTGAGTGGATTATACTAAGACATAATTTATGATCAACAATAAAGATCAAGATTGTTTCTTACCATTACAACATTCTACCTAGTTTACTTTACTTAGATTAATTTTACTCTCTAGCATGTTTACTTTTATGTCATTTAAATTTCTTGAACACTTTACTTTACCAATGCCTCTTAGTAAGGTAGTATAAGTATGACTACTCTCGAGTGTTAAGTGTAATTGTCTAGTAACCTAGTAGTGACTTCACTTGATTCGCTTAGTAGTGAATTCATTTGGGAATCCTAGTGATGGTTACATGGGCCCAAGGTATGTACAAAAAGTGAAGAACAAATGCTTATTTCCATATGCTGGGGTAGATTTACATTTCAATTATTACTTAGATTTAGACTTTATTCTCATTTTCATTATGGAAGCACTTAGGACTAATTTGAGCCAATAACATCATGATATCATATGACTCACTGAGAGTTAAATCATACTACTCGTACTTCACTAACTCAACATGAGAAGATAATGATCACAAAAAAACTATCAACCACTAGCATACTTACATTGTCTATCCATGGATTGTAATCTGGTCACGTGCATGCACTTGTCACTTGTATGATGAAGTGTTAGAATACCTCCCATCATTGGCACCATTATCGAGGATGTGTCAATGTTTTCTTAGTAGGTTTTATAGAGTTCATTGCATTAAGAATTATAAATTCTATCTTTCACACTTGAATTAATTATTTTAACACACACACACACACACACACACACAAGTGTCAAAAACATGATATGGCTTCTACACTAAAGGAAAAATCACCACCTGATAATGAAATTACTAAAAACCATGATAAAGGATATGATGAAATAGATTGGAGTGTGCCTATGCAAACTAGAATCTCCTATGCTCATAATGATTCATATTACCTTGATTTTACATTTACCTTTCACTAGGATAAATAGCTAAGGTGGAGAGATTTACAAGACAATATTATTTTACCTCCAAAACATTTTGCACCATCAATGTTGCAAAAAATCCTCATATGGTCAAACCTTAGCCATGTACAAGAAGGGTACCACATTATAAAGTGTGTGACCTGACCATACCAACTAATAGAAGCTTAAATAAGAAGGGATGCTACTATGGAAGTAAGGCATGAGCTTGATAAAGAAAAGAAAGTACCATAAATGATTGTCCTAGAGGAAAGAGATGGTGCAATGTTCCATATAGAGAAATTTTATCAAACCCATGGATCTGAATTTGAAATATTTATTATCCATATCAAAGATCTTGTCAAGATACAATTACATTCAACTCTTGTGGAAACACCTAGAGGAGATAAGGAAGACTCCACACTTAGGAGGAATCCAAGGCCTAGAACCTCCACTAAATCAAAAAGGGATGAATCAAGGAGTCATAGAAGGAATTAGCTAACACCATTCTCCAACTTCTTCATCTTCATCCTCATATTCATTCAAAGATTATGATAAGAGAGAAAGAAGAATGAGGGATCATGATAGGGAAAGGCAAAAAGATCCTAAGAGACATGAGCATCAAAGAAGACATTGTGATGAAGAAGAGGATAATTATGAAAGAAGAAGAAACATGATTAGACATGAAGAAACAGAATGTTATGAGAAGTGAAGGAATCATAACTAAAATAGAGTCTATGAACCTAATGATCATAAAGAACCCCTACTGGACACTCATAATATGATTAATATCAAAGAAGCAATGTATATCCCTACCAGGCATGTAAGGGATAGTCACCTCAAGTGACTAGATATGAATAAAATTTCCAAGTTTGAAGGAAAATACAATGTGTATCCATAGCATCATCTTTAAGCCTTCACTAATGCTTGTGCCCTTAAAAACATAGAGAATGATTAGTAGAAACTAAAGTTGTTTTCCAGAATATTTATTAAGGAAGTAGAGAGCTGGTATAGATCCTTAGAACTAGAAATAATCTAAAGATGTAGTTCCATGATGGAGCTCTTTAATGAAAAGTATGAAAATTATTTGAGAGTGTCCAATTTAAGAAAACAAATTTAACAATGGAAGTAAGGGACACATGAATCCCTTGATGTGAAAATGAACAAGTACTATTTCTTACTGCATAGATGCCCAAGCCATGGATTTTCTCAAAGGGAACAACTTAGACATATCATTAATGGGTCAAGGAACAAGACTAGAGAAACCATTGGCGTATATGCCCAAGGTAGGTTATCAAAAATTAAAACCCATTTAGGTCAAAGACTAATAGACCAAGTGGCAAAAGAGGAAGTAGAAGTAAAAGAGAGAGAGAGAGAGAGAGAGAGAGAGAGAGAATTAGCTGAAGAGTATAATTGAGATCCCTCAATGAGGGAAAAGGATGTGAGAATATATGAAAGACAGGAAGAAGAAACTTTGGAGGATACAATCTAGAGAAAAACTCTATCCATCCAAAAATTGGTCAATGGCATTGTCAGTAAGGTAGAAAAAATATGAGATTTCATGGATGAAAAATTTGGTATTGCACTCAAGATAGTAGAGGAGGAAACTAAACAAGCTCTAAACAAAAATTAAAAAAAAAAAAGAAATGAAAGAAGATATAATTAATGAGAAAACTACAAACATAAAGGAAAAGTTGCTGCAATTGAAAAATTAACAAACTCTAGTTTGGAAGACAACGAAGGATGCAAACTCTAGTTGAAAAATTAACAAGCACAAAATCCGCATTACATCAAAAGACAAAGAAAAGATCACATTCATCAATCCATGGGGGATGTGTGCATAAAAGCATATGCCTTTTGGTTTGTGTAATGTACCAGCTACATTCCAAAGACTTGTACTCATCATCTTCCATAAGTAAATTGGTAATGGAACCAAAGTCTTTATGGATGAATCCTCCACATATGAGCTAGATTTTAAACAAGCTTTAGACTATTTAGAGTAGGTAATGAAAAGATGTGTAAAAATCAACCTAAAGCTCAATTGGCAGAAAGCCATTTAATGGTCCAAGATGGTATAGTTTTGGGACATAGAGTATGTCATAAGAGAGTAGAGGTAGATCCAAATAAGATTAGAGTCATTCAAAACATCACTAAAATGTCAAACCATCAAGCAGGTCAAATCATTTCTTGGCCACATAGGATATTATAGAAGATTTATTGAAAATTTCTCAAAAATTGCAAAATTGGTAGTAGAACTTACAAATAAAGATGCACCATTCCACTAGATAGAACTATGTGAGAAGGTATTCTAGACATTAAAATAGAAACTTCTTGAAACATCAATTCTTTGAGCTCTGAATTGGTCTAAACCCTTCCACATAATGAAATATGCTTCAAACTATGCACTAGGAGTAGTACTCACTCCACTAGATGATTAAAGATGGTCCTATTACATACACTGCACTAGTCAAAGCATCAATAGGGCACAACTTAATTACACCACTACAAAAAAGAAGCTTATGGCCATGGTGTATGCACTTGAGAAATTTAGCCATTATGTGCTCAAATATCCTAGTTATATCCACACAGATTATAGTGCTATCAGATTTCTTATGAATAAATTAGTAGTCAGTCCAAGGATTATAAGGTGGCTGCTAATATTACAAGAATTTGACATCACCATGATAGAGAAAAAGGAAATAAAAAACGTTGTAGCTGATCTTCTATTTAGGCTTGTATGGTAATTGTAAGACAATAATGAACTATTATTAGAATAATTTCCTGATAAAAATCTATTCACAAAAAAAATAATGGCTACAACCTCAATAGAGAAGCCACGGATCTCTGATTATGTGACCTATCTCACTACACAAAAACTTCTTGTTCAGTGAGACAAGAAACAAAAGAAGTAGTCCCTTCATCAAGCCAAATAGTATATGGAAATTAATGGGAACCTTTACAAGATTTGTACTGATAGACTAATTAGATGGTATGTTTCTAAAGAAGACTAACAAAGAGCCTTACAAAATGCACATGAAGGACCATGTGGTGGTCACTATGTAGATAAATGTAACATCCCCATTCGCGAATGGTGCTGCTACATAACAAAAATGGTGTCTCTTCATAATTAATCTTGAGATTAGTGTAACAAGATCCAAAAGGATGTGTTGTAATTAAGAACTTGAAGGATGTGTTGTAATAATGGACATGTCTCTTGAGGTGACCTTTGGGGATTTGAACTAAGGTATTTATACTGGCCATTATAGGTTATATTAGCATGGAGTTGTAGGGCCAATAACAAGAGCTAGGTGAAGTAGGATAGGAAGAGACTAGCCATCCCTTCTAGCTAGTTATGGGCCTAATTCTGGTGGTAGTGTTAAATTACCTCTAAGGGATAGATGCTGAAGGAAGAAAACCCCAAGGAACACTCTTAGAGCATGATCCATATACACTATTACACATCAATAAAGCATTCTCTCCTCTTTCCTTCTATATTTTCCTATTATTTTCCTTATTCTTAATGTTGAATGTTCTGTATATTTGACATATGCGATGTTATCTTCTTACATCTAATGTCTAATATAACGTATATTTGATGTTTGCCATGACATTTCAAAATTGGATGTCACTTTTGGTATTAGAGCAAACCACAACCCAAGGGCCATTCAGAACCATGGGCTAACTACAATATAATGATGAACCATGGAGTCATGATCCAAGGAGAATCATGGACCACCACCAAATGCATCACATGTCTAAAATGATCTATGTAAGCTAGAAGATACCTTTCCATTAATTTCATGGATAATAAATCAAACATCTACAAGAAAGAAATCCCACCAACCATCAAAATTCTTTTATGGATATCATTGACCGAGAAAGATCTAATTACACCTCACTAGGATTCATCAATTGCAAGAGATATTGATAAGTAAGGATACACCAGTCTAGATAATTCTTACCCATCTTATAGTCATGCTAGAATGTTAATTGATTAAGGTCATTATTAAGTTTATTCCAAAAATTTAGTAACCATGACCTAACTTGATCTTGTCTTGTTGAAACTTATTATCCTAAGCACTTAACCCTTTTAACTTGACATTATTCACTTGAGACCTATAGAAAAATCAATAATCAGTGAATGAAGTTGTCATAATCTTACTACATTGTTATAGTATAATCATGAAGCTGTGATAAAGCATACATAGCAATGTTACATAATAATGAAGTTCCTACTCTATATTAATTTGAAAATGTGAATGGATCTAATAATTCACGATCATAAGAAGATTTAAGATGTGAAAATTTATCTTGATATCTAATGTAGATTCCATATTTCCTTTTTACTTGACTTCACTCTTCTTTATTTGCAAAACATTTATTTAAATATGTATTCTATCCTTGTTGCACCTCTCTGTTTTTTCATGGCTTATTTTTAAATCACTTTGGATGAAGCAAATATCCAATTGAATGAAGTGGACTATGAAGCATTCTCCATTTTTTTACTAGATTTCCAAATAGCATCTTTCATTTTTTTTATCAAATAAAAGAATTTTTTCACTCCTAATGTTTTGGATATTTTCTCTCATTTGATTCATACTTTCAAAAATATATCTAACACAAGGCTCATTACTCTCACAAAGATGTAGACTTTTGTAAATAATAAAAAAAATCTTTAAACTATCATCAACCAATTTTTAAAATTCTCTAGATGTATGACCTTGTGATACTAAATCTTTAATTTTATAATGCATAGTAGAATTAATTATAGAACAATGTAGCCATATATCCCATTTTGATGAATTAATCATTTCTTTAAGTGAATTTTAATTTTTGGATACATTCCAACACTAAAAAATTAGATGCAAATCTTGTTTGAGCACATTTTAAAAGCTACAATTTAGAATCTTCTTGTATATAGCTTGTAACATAGAATGGTTAGTAATAAATTGGAAAATTTCCTTTACATCTTCTACAACTTTAGCAATCCAATGAATTTCTAAATGTATATCTTTTAAAAGTAAATTCAAACAATGTGCTATACAACAAGTCCAAAATATACCTAGATATTTATCTTCTACCATTTGACCTAGTAAAACATTGTTAGAAGTACTATCAGTAACTACTTGAACAACATTTTCTTGTCCAATAGATTCTATGGCCTCTTAAAATATTTGCATAAGAAAGAAAGCATCTTTTATATGATCTAATGTATCATGTGTCTTTAAAAAATAACATCTTTGGCTGAATAAGCAAGAATATTAATAAGAGGCTTATTCACAACATTTGCCCATTTATTAGAGATAATTAAAATTCCTATGTTACATCAACTTCTTTAACTAATTTTAAAGATGCCTCAATTCTACTTCTTTCTTGACTTAAGAGAGAAGTTTAAATTCTCTCATAACTTGAAGGCATGTATCCTTTTGAAGCATTATGTATCATGCTACTGCATCTTTAAAACAAGAAGATCTAGATACCTTAAATGGAAATCCACATCCATATTTTTAATATTTTTTTTTCATCAAACATGTTTTCTAAATTATGAGCACTTGATTGGCATGATACAATCACCTTACTACTTTCATGTAATCTTTTTTGTGGCTTGAAAGCTTCAACTCATAAATAGTGTTTAATCAAAATCTCTCTTTTAGATTTTGAAATGTTGTTACAAATATTTATTTGTTCCTTCTTTCCTACACCAAGTGAATGGTACTAACACGTGCAACTAATACTTTTACTTGATCGACAATATGGACATGTCCATGATTTGCTTCTAGAACTACTATAATTTCCTTAAGAATAAACTCCTTTTATAGTAACACTACTCCATAACTTCTTCTCAAGCTCTCTTTTGAATGAATGATATTCTTGTGATGTGAATGAAGACAAATTTTTGCTAGCATTTTTAGATTAAAAGTTTGATGTTGCACCTTCATTACTTGTCATTTTCGTAACTCCTAAAACAAAAAAAAATTATATATTGATAAGTAATTTTAAATTCATAAAAATTTGACATTTTAGTTCTATTATCCTATGTTAAATAGAAACTAGAGGTTATCCTCTAGAGATAATTTTCTTTCTAAAGGTATAAATGAAATTGATTCATAGATATTTTGGTAACATAATCTTTGAAAAGGAGAAATACGAAGAGGAAGAGATATGTTACAAAGAACTCTTAAGAGAAAAATTAATGAGAATAACAAAAATTTAAAAATACTTAAAAAAATAAATATGACTAAGATTCTTATCTTTTGTTAGTTGTTTTATGAGAAACTAAAAGCTTTGTTGATCTCATCAATATGTCCAGAGAACTAATGGTATGTTTGCACATCAAGGAATCTCTATGAGATTTTGTACTTCAAAGAAAAAATTCTCTATGGTAAGTGTAGTAAATTAGAAATGTTATGCACATTTTTTCTAATTTTCATTTTGGCTATTTTTGGTGATGAGTAGCGAGTGTTCATTATGTTCAACCATATGAATCACAAGCGTTCACATGCAATCGAGTCAAACTTCATGGATGGAACTAGTGTGGTATCTATATCGTTAGGTGTTAAGTGCACATCCGCATCTTCTCACTTAGACTAGTGTAGCTTTATTACATATAGGTTAGTACAAAGTAAGGAAAGTGATTATTGATGTTGTGTCTGGCTATGGCTAAGTTATATGGAAACATGAAAATTAATTAATTATTTAATCTAAGTAATAATAAGAAGATAAATTCTAAACTATCCTAAGTATGATAAGTGTTTATTTCTAGCTTGCTAGACATGTTTTGAACTCATGTACCCACTACTAAAATTACCAAGTGTTATGCTAATAGGCAACCCAAGCAATAACACTATTATGATTACCAAGAAAATATGTGTTTATGCTCAAAATTAGTGACACTCATTCCACCAATTGATTCATGTGCATAAAAATGTAAATATTAACTAAGTACATGGAAAGTAAATTGCATTAAAGTAAAATCTCTTCTAATTTAAAGTGTTTTAATGAATATGAATTAATATTGATCTTATTATAATGCCACTTAAATAAGATGTCATACAATTGACTCAAATCCATGGTGTAGGAACTCATTGATTTTTTACTAAGATCACAAGAGAAATATACAAGAGTTTGGCTACACTAGTGACCAAATGATTTCAAATATGCAGTGGATGCTCACATATTTATAGGCAAATGAGGACATTGCATTGATGCATATGCGTTAATGAATCTGTCTGCGTTGATGGAGATGTATTGACATAGGTAAGTTATAGTAGATATAATGTAACATCTATGATGTAGCATCTATGATATAGCATCTGCAATATAATAATACACTTGAAAAATGATGCTTCATCATAAACTCATGACTTACTAAAAGCTTTTGCTCAAGTTATATATAAATGGATGAAGTTCCATTACAAAAATTGAGGAGTGATAAAGACTAGGTTAACTAACATTATAAAACTTGAGTGCTATATTATAAAATTTTATTTGAGTGGTTGTATTATAAATTAATAAAAAGACTAAACAAACATCATAGTTTACAAAATTGCAAAATTATTCTTTAAAAATCTACTAATGATGAATATTTATGTTGTCACTAGCAGTGGCAATTTTTCAATCTCAGTTGTTATGTTGGTGCTTATTTTTTTCTTATACAAATGTTTTGAGTTTTAAGCTAACCAAGGATCTAGAAATGGTTAATCATTAAGGAAAAAGTACCAAAACTAATGTTGATCCTTTGGTAATTTTTTAAATGATACTAAAAGGAATGGCTAAGGTTAAAGTTCTTTTGCAAGAAAAGAAAAAGAGTCCAAGAGGAGGATATATCCACGAACAAATAACACATACAAGAATTAAATCTCAAATATCATGTGTTCTTTGGCTAGAAACCCATGGATTGATGAGAAAAAATTACAATCCATCATTAGCACCATCCCAAAAAATGATGCCAATAATGAGCAACAAGTGTCCCCTATGCCCACCCATATAAATCATAACTATTCATGTGCAATCTAGTTGAATTCATGAATGGGACTAGTGTGGTATCTAGATCATTAAGTGTTGATCATAGGTCACTGTCTTGTCACTTGGACTAGTGGTAGCTTTATCATGTATGCCATAGTAAAAAATAAGACATATGATTATTGATGTTGTGCAACTATGGTTAACCTATATAAAAACATAAAAATTAATTATTAAATGAATCTAACTAACAATAAAAAGATAGACCTTAAACTATCCTAAGGATGATGAGTGTCCATTCCCAGCTTGTCATACATGTTCTAAACTCACATACCCATTGTTAAGATTACTAAGTATTATGCTACTAGATGGACCAAGCAATAACATTATTAGAATTACCAACTAAATATGTGTTTATGCTCAAAACTAGTCACACTCATTTTGCTAATTGATTAATGTGCATGAAAATGTAAATATTAACTAAGTACATAGAAAGTAAATTGCATTAAAAGAAAATCTATTCTAAATTAAAGTACTACAATGAATATGAATTAATCTCAATCTTATTATCATTCATGAAATGTGTTTAGGTACAATGCCACTCAAATAAGAGGTCAAAAAATTGACTCAAATCTACATTGTGGGCACTCATGACTATTTGCTTATATTATGAAAGAAAACTATAAGATGTTGGCTACACTATTGATTAAATGGTGCTAAATATGCAACAAATGCTTGCATATTCATAGGGAAATAAGGACATTGTGTTAACAGATATGTGTTAATGAATTTGGTTGCATCAAAGGGGTTGTGTTGACGTAGCGAATTTATAATAAATGCAATGTAGAATCTGTGATATTAAAATCAAATGATATACTTGAAAAATGATGCTTCATCATATCCCCATGACTCACTAAAAACTCATCTTTGAGTTATATATAAATGAACAAAGTTCCTTTACAAAAACTATGGGGTGACTAAGACTAGATAGACTAATTTTATAAAACTTGTGTGTAGCATTACAAAATTTTATTTGAGTGGATGTATTACAAAATGGTAGAAATGCTAGACAAATATCATAGTTTACAAAATTACAAAATTCTTCTTCAAAAATTTGTTGATGGTGGATCTTTATGTTATCATTAGAGGTGGTAATTGTTTCAACCTTGGTTGTTATGTTGGCATTTTTCTTTTTTAGAAAAACTTTTTTTAATGATGGATTGCAATTTCTTCTAATCAATGCATGGGTTTCTTGCTAGAGAACATGCAATGTTTGAGATTTAATTCTTGTATGTGCTACTTGTTCATGGGTATGTCTTCCTTTTGGTCTCTTTTCCTTTCCTTGCAAAAGACCTTCAATATCAGGCATTTCTTTTGGCATCATCTATAAGCACCAAAGAATCAATGTTAGTTTTGGTAATTTTTTCTTAATGATTAACCCTTTTCGGATACTTGGTTAGCTTAAAATTTTTTAAAAATAACATTTAGGCTCAAGGTAATTATAAAATAATGTTTTCCAAGGCTCTAAAGTAACTAAAATCATCAATATTTTTAAGTTATTTTGATTATTTTTCCTATTAGTTATTGTAATGTCTAAAAATGGGATGTTAGAAAAGTTTCAAAAAAATCATGAGACTTTAAAATAACCAAGAAATATTAAATTTGGAGGATATTTTAATATAAAAGCATTCAAAATTAATTGAAATTGATAATAAGTAGTCTCAAAATCATGCATAACTTTAAAGAAATTTCCTATGATGTCCTTAAAGATGTGATTTTTTAGTTCAAAGCTATGATCAACAAAAGTTGTACAACTAGGTCCTACCAAAAGTAGGCTCTTATCATAATTCCCTTGCATAACCACTCCTATAGGTGTCTATGAAGACCTTAGAAGTTAAATGCGAATAATTCCTTTATTCTAAATAACACACAACTTCCTTGGTTGAAATCTTACACTATACTATATAAAACCATTAGGCACATAATTGAATGCAATAGTGAGGTGAACAATGAAATGATAAGTGATTGCAGATATTGGGACGTGAGGCATCTTACCATGTCCACAATAGGTTCTAGTGTTAATTATGATTACAATGATCATCATACCTATCTATCTAAGTTTCAAACCAAGTCCATATCTTTACTACTGATAGCGCATTACATCATCCCAAACTTATCACCATAGGATCACCACAACCATATGAAATCATCACTTCTCAACAAAAGAAAATAAGGAAGTAATTTTTATTAACTAATTACGTAAACATTAAACATTTTAGGAAAATTGGCCACTGCTTAGAGGGGTGCCTTTAGATATGGGTAACATATCTTTGTAGCCCCATAGCCAAAGCTAATTCCACCAAAGGAGTCCTTCAGCCATGGTTACTATGTCTTTTCAATCACATAATGGGACAAGTCCAAGAGACCTTTAAGATTTCTGGAACAAGCCTACCTTCAAGTATTGATAACATATCTTTTCAATGGTATCCTAGAAATCAATTTCTTTTGTGAATTAATTAATTAAAGACTTGTTCTTTCCTTGCCAAAGGACTACCTTCACACATGGGTAAAATGTCTTTCTAGTGACATGGCAAGGCAACACTTATTCAAGAACATGATTTCATCAAAATTAAAACATGAGCAATGATATAAACACATAGAGTAGTAAGACCCATTAATGAAGTACAAAGAATCCACAAATCTCCTTGATGTCACACCCTTTTTCATTCCCTCTTAGGCATAATGATCATGAATTAATTTTAGTTTTAAGTGAGAAGAATCATATTTCTTTCATGTTAGAGACCTCTTATTTATAGAAAGTAGAGTGATGAATGATGTGGTCTCGCTAATTTACACAATTATTTATCTAATCATTTTGATAGCATAAGACCAAAAACCCAACATATGGTGTTGATTTTTGCATCATGTGTGGTAACATTATGAATAAAAACATAGTAAATATCTACAAAACATAAAGGAAATAACTTGAGAAAATAAAAATAACAAGAAATGAAAAATGTATATAGAATAAAAAATTTTAAAAGAAATAGGAAAATGTTAAAAGTAGAAAAATGATTAAAAAATTGTAAAAGAAAAAGTAAAATTGCACCTATGAGTTCTTGACTCAAGATGGGATGTCTTCTTCATAACTAAACTCATGGGTAAGCTTTCAAGAAATGGATGGTACATTTCCTTGATTATACACCATAAGTTTTTTATTCATCATCTTTAGTGATTTATGTTTTCACTGGTTAGTCCATTTAATATAGATGATAATTAAGTTTTTATCATTTGGAGACACATATCTAGCTAGACTAGAAGGTATTTCTATTTGAGAGGATCTATATACATTTTCTTTTTTATGTTCTATTTTAGTTTTTGAGTCTCCTTGTTCATCACTTTCTTCTAGTGTATGGTTAGGGTGTAAGATGTTATTTAGTAAGTTTTTTGTTTAATTCATTTTTGTAGCACAAGAATTGATAAGTAGGTTGGATGTTTCAATGCATCTTTTGGAGAGTCTAGTATTCTTAGTTTCTAGCCACTAAGTATCTTTTGATTTAGTGGCTATTATGTAGACATGGTTTTATTCACACACCTATTTTTCAAGTTTGTTGTGGGTTGGTATAGGGATCATGTTAATACTTTGAACTTTTATCTCATAACTAAATCTTTTATCATTATTAGTAATGCATGGAATTTCTTATCTCTCCACAATTTCAGGTTCAACTTTTATATTTAATTTTGAAGTACTAATGATTTTTTGCTTTTGCGTAGGACTAGAGGGCATTTCTTTTGTAGGAAAGAAGTTGCACCACATTGGCCTTATGTTAGTTCTGATGAGCTTTTAGGTTTACTAGTTGTATTCACATGTGTGGAAACCTTATTAAAGAAAGGACGTTTCCAAGACTTGTGCTTAGGACTACTAGTACTATTGTCCTTTTGTATATTCATAGCATAAGTGACATTCTCCTATTGAGGTTGTTGTTAACCTTGTGATATGTTAAAACCTTAGAGAAAATGAAGAATGTAGAATGTGTGTGTATGCGTGTGATCTTCCAAGACCATAAGAGAGTTTATCAACAAAGGACTTCAAATATAGAGACAAGACTTTAAGAACGTGAGCTACAATGATGAAATGAAAACTAAAGAGAACAAGATAAGAACATGTATGTTAATGGAGTGTACAAGTCAAACAAATATTTTTTGAGGACTACGAAGAAGCCAAAAGGTCAAAGGAATGCTTCAAATATCAAAGTGTATTTGAAAAGTAGATGTCTCACTAAAACAACAGATGTCTGTCTAGCACAATAGATGTCTATAGGAAGACATCTTAAAGTAGACATCTACAGCTTCAAGTAGATGTCTCTCCTGCATTAAAGCTAGTCATAAACAGATGTCTCATCCTTAAAGTAGACATCTATACTAGCTATTTAATAGTAGTTGCATGAATTTCAAGGAGTTTTTGGAAACTCTAAGGGTATAAGACAAAGTAAAATCCTTGGGAATTATGTAAGCACTATTCATTAGAAGATTCATTATTGGCTACTCTAGAGAATTTATCTTTGTTTTTCATTGTATCATCATTTGCTTCTATTAATTGTATTGAGCTTGAAGTGCAAGGGATTTGTAAATCAAGTTACACTCCATCCTTTTTCTTTTTAACTACTTTCTTATAACCCTGCAAAGTTGATGTGCTTCTTGCAGAAAGGCATCTTCATTAACCTTGTCAAGACCTTGCAAGGTTGAGTGATTTTGTAGTAACAAAACACTCTAGAGTGGGGCTCATGTTTGTAAAAGTTGTGGGATCCTTTAAGCCACATTTTAAGTTTGTTGAAACCTTACAAGGTTGAATGATTTTACAGTCATGAAACACTCTAGAGTGGAGCTCAAACCTTGTAAAGGTTGTGGTGCCCTTCAAACCATTTTTTAAATAAATAAAGTCTGGAGGTGTGCATGAATTCTACCCTTTGAGTGTGGACGTACCAATCTGGGGAATCATATAAAAGTTATATTTGATTTTGATGGCTATAGTGATTTTAATTGGGGAACTTATTCAACCCACTTCTAAGTTCTCAATCCTTAGTTGTGGTGCCAATTCTATCTACATTTTTGGTGGTGACATATGTTGAAGGAGAGTATGAGAGTATCCATAAGGGTTCAGTTGGCAATAGGGATATTACTAGCCTAGTGAGGACATCTACCATGATTGTGAGTTTTTCCATTTTTGTTGATGGTAGTCTTAAGGTTGATAAGGAGTTCCACTTAGGTAGTACTATTGGTTGTAGGACTATTTATAATTACCTTGTAAATAAGAAAATTTTCTACACATTTGCTTTGACATGAACTTGGGATTCAAAGTAAAAGGCTCAAACTCTTGTAGATATAAAATAACTAGGCAATAGTCCTTTGGATTTTTATATTGACAAATCTCACATTCATCCTCCTCCTCTAAGCCTGAGTCTGCAAGCTCTTCAATTGACGCATGTTTTTCATTTTTCCAATAATTGTCCCTACCTATTTTCTTATTCTTTTTCCTCTTCTTATCTTGATTAGTTGATCCTACTTGATTTACTTTGTCCTCCATGATTTTTAATCTATTTGTAACTTTTTGATTTCTAAATTTCTATATCTTATCTATCCTTCTCTTAATCTCAATGATAAACTTTTTTATTAGCAAGGGTTTATGTAAAATCATCTCATCAAGAGTTACCTCTTCTTCCTAATCATAAATAGGGACCTTCTTCTTGTGAAGAATTTGATCTCATTTATATTCCTCTACACTCCCTTTTACATAACTCTCCTTTTTCTTTTGCCACATATTCAATTAACCTTTGTATCTAATAAACTCTTAGTTTTGATAATCTTCTTTGAGCATAGATCTAAAGGGTCTCCCTTGTTTTATTACAAAGCCCGTCTATGATGTGAAGAAGTTGCTCATTTTTAGAAAATCCATGGACTAGGTAGCTATGTAGTGGATATTAGTATCTACCCAAGACCACATCAAGGGATTCATGGTTCTCTTACTTTTATCATTTGTTTTATTTTTTAAGATTAGTCACTCTTGAATAGGTTTTGTAATTCTCATTAAAGAGCTCAAGCATTGTGGACCACTAGTGGATTATATTTAGTTCTAATGATCTATAGCAAATTTTAACTTCTTCTATTAGTATTCTAGGGAAGAGCTTAAATTTTTACCACTTACTTTTAATATTTTTTAAGGAATAGGCATCATGGAAGGATTGTAAATAATGTTTTGGATTAGAATTGTACCCTCCCTCAAATTTAAAAATGTTATTCATATCAATTCATTTGATGTAACTTTTCCTTTTATGCTTATGGGATTTTCTAATTACCTTCCTAATATATATCATGCTTCTAATAGTCAACAAAGATTCATCATTATTAGACATGTCATGGTTATAATCCCCATCTCTATTTCTATTTGTCTGATTATGATGATCTCATCTATGCTCCCTTTGGTATCCTATATCTTGTTGTTGATCCCTATTTCTATCTTCATATTGACCACTTAGTGGAGCTATATCTCCATACCTACATTCATCTTTGTCAAAACTAAATGGTAAAGATGAAAAGAAAGATGGTGAACTAGGAGAATAGCTAGGGCTTTTATGTCTCCCCCTATGGTTCCTTGGTTCCTATCTTCTAGGTTTTCTAGAGGTCCTAGGCCTTGAGACCTCCTTGTTCTATGACATATTCCATCCCCTATAGGATTGTCCATGATAATTAAATGTAGTCTTTCAATGTAGTAAGTGTTTGAATGCACATATGAGATTCCTACTCATAGTGGTTCACTCTATTTGTCTTCAACATAGATCCTATCATTACTTCTACTAGTGTTTTCATAGTATAATGGACCATTGACCTTATGTGAAAAATATTAATACTTCCTCAAAGATAAAATGCTAATTCTTTTATAATTATTCTTTATGATATAATTAGTCTAGATCACTAGTACAATCCTTAGCAATGTCAATAATGAGAGACAAGTGTTTCCTATGCTCAACTAGAGGAATTACAAGTGTTCATGTACAATCTGGTCAAATACTGTGGGTAGGACTAATATGGTATCTAGATTGTTAAGTGTTGATTATAGGTCACTATTGTTTGACTTAGACTAGTGGTAGCTTTATCATGTATAGTTTAGTCTAAAGTAAGACATATGATTATTGATGTTATGTAGCTATGGCTAAGCTATATGAAAACATAAAAAATAATTATTTAATTTATCTTACTAACAACAAGAAGATAAATCCTAAACTATCATAAGGATGATGAGTGTCCATTCCTCACTTTTTGTACATGTTCTAAACTCGTATACCCATTGTTGGGATTATTAAGCAAATATGTGTTTACACTTGAAATTAGTCGCTCTCCTTCCACCAATTAATTAGTGTGCATGAAAATGTAAATATCAACTAAGAACATGGAAAGTAAATTGCATAAATATATTCTAAGTTAACAAAATACAATGAATATGAATCAATCTTAATCTTATTCTCATTTATGAAATGTATCAAAGTACAATAGCACTCAAATAACTCATTGTAAAATTAACTCAAATTCATGCTTAATGAACTACCATTTGATGTTGGTTGCAACGTTGCATATGTGACATTGAGGCTTGGATCCGACATCGGGGTATATACCCCAAGGCTATAAATACCATGCCTAGGCTCTAGTTTTTGTAAATTAGTTTTTGGTCATTTTCTAGTCAGAGTAGCAAAGCTTTTACCATTTTTTCCTCAAAGTTAGAATATTTTCTGAGTGCCCGTAGAAGGAGTCTAAGTGTGTACAGTTCTTTGTTCAAGCATTGATGTACCTGAGCATAGCAGTGTGACAGGAATAAAACAAACTCTTTTAACAATCCTTGTAGCACTAAGAATAGCTTAATATTTTCTTTAATGAATTTTACTTTCTTTCTATTTACTTTAATGAATTTGAATTAAACAATTTATTTCTAGTTGTTAATGAACAGAAGCACAACCACTTTCAGCATTCATATAGTACTTGGTAACCTAGCAACACTTAACGTTTGGTAGCCCAATAGTGCTATATGTGTTTAGGATGTGTTTGGGAAAGTGGGGCGGTTACTTATATTAGGCTAGATAGATAATAAAAAATTAGATTTACTCTACTCTTCATTCTTGTTGTAGGTGACCAAATTCATAAAATATAAAGTGAGAAAAATCATATACCTCAATTACACTTAAACCTTACCCTTGAACCTCACCAGTGTAATTAGGAAGACAACAAATGTTCCCAATGTCCATTTCACTTCCTAGAAGAGCTAGTGCATTAGATAAGTATAGGTCCATAGAATTCAACCAGATCATGCGTAATGCCTTAGTGATTCATATGGTTGGGCATAGGGGCACCTCGCAACTCATCATTGGTGTAGTTGCCAGGGACCTTTTTGTTGTTTTATGCACTATCTAAGACCTAGTGAACTATATTTAAATCATTTGAGTGAACCTTAAAGTCATATCTTATTTCACAATTACTACAACAAATTCTCAGAGCACATTGTGATTTTTATTCGCTAACTGAAAATGTCTTCTTCTCAAAAGAGTGCTTCTCCACCCAAGAATAATAGAGTTAATCTGCCAAAGCCTCAAAAATATCAAATTATATATACTCATCCTAATGAGTATGTACTAAAATTCATCTTCATCATACACTAGGATGAATAGTTGTAGTGGTGTGACATGGAGGGCAACATTGTGTTGCCACCCAATCATGCTACTCCTACAATGCTCTATCAAATGCTTGCATGATGTGGTCTTCAAGAGCACCATGGGGAGTATCTTGTGGAAGATGTAGATGCTAGGAATTACCATCCCATTGAAGCATAACATCTATGGGATTGGCAACTAGAAAAATACTATGAATTTTCAAAGAAAAAAAAGCTTTAATGATTCTCCATTCCTATTGTACCAACAAGCTAGTGGGGAACCCTTCTCTAGGGGTTTTTCATTCAATGAAACTCCTCTCTTTGACTTCAGTGGTGGAGGTTAAAATCACAATCTACACTCCATAGTCCATAATACTGATTTTAGTAATAAGGGATCTAATGACAAAGAAGGATCTAGAGGGGCAAGTCAAGATAGGAATGTAGATAAGAAGAATGATCATGATCATGGTTGTGATTATCAAAGAGGCAATAGTAGGCACCATGATGATGCTGGTTCTCCTTTCTCTTTTCCTTTTTCATGATCTTCTTCTTTTGGCTCTAACCATGACTACAAAAGGCAAGACTATGATGAAGGTAATTAAAATGAACGAAACGATTGACAAGTCCAAAATAACAAAAGAAACTATTGAGATAGACAAGATCAAGGGTGCAGATGTTTAAGAGAGGCACATCACCATGAATGAAGGGGAAATAGAGGGCATTATAGGCACCATGATCAAGGCCTTCATGAGCCTCTATTTACCTAAAGTATGCTTAACATTGCAGAGGCAATCAGAATACCAACAAGGTATGTGAAGGATAGTCAGATCAAACAGTTAGATATGAATAATATTTCTCAATTTGAAGGAGGATATAACTTTGATCCATAGAATCATCTTCAAGCTTTCCAAGATGCATGTGCCTTACAAAATATAGAGAATGAGTGATAAAAATTGAAGTTGTTCCCTAGGACACTTATTAAACAAGCAAAAAATTGGTATTGGTCCTTAGATCTAGAATCTATCAAATGATGAAGTACCATGCTTGATTTGTTCAATGATAAGTATCAAATGTACTCTAGACTGTCCAACTTAAGGAAGAAAATTCAAGGGTGGAAACAAGGAAGACACAAAAGCTTGGATGCTACCATTGGCCAATACTATGCCTTAATGCACAAATGTCCTAGCCATGGTTATTCTCAGTTGGTTCAACTTTGCCACATTGTAGACAGACTTCATAATGAAATGAGGAAAACCTTTGATGTCTATCCCCAAGGGTGATTGTCAAAACTAACTACCCATTAGATTCAAACAAGAGCCCCTTGAGCTGAAAATGTTACTGGTTGGAATGGAATATGTATTTTTGAAAAATGGGAAGTTGGTTATAATCAATGCAAAACTTGCTTCAGCATAGAAAAAGATGCTATTAAAAGTAGTTGAAAGATGGTCAGTAGCTTTTTCTTGGTCATATCCTAAACTCATAAGGATTGATCCTAGGATATTCCATCATTGCATCTACACCAACTTGGCCATGAAGCCAAAATGATAGCCACAGAGATGGTTGAACCCCAAATTGAAGCAAATCATCGAGGAAATCGAGCAACTCCTCAAGGTAGGGTTCATCTATTCCATTGTAGATAGTGAGTGGGTTAGTCCACTTATAATTGTACCAAAGAAAGATGGCAAGTGGTGGGTCTGCATTGATTTCAAGTTGCTAAACATGGTAACATTCAAGGATCACTTTCCATTGCCATTTGTTGACTAGGTGCTCGACACAATATCCATGCATTACTACTATAGTGTTCTAGATGGTTATAGTGGCTATAACCAAATTCAAATTGCACTAGAAGAATAGGAAAAGAAAACATTTATAAGTCCCTAGGTAACTTTTGCATATCACAAGATGTTGTTTGATCTATGCAATGCTCCTACCGCATTCTAATGCCTGGTCCTAAGCATTTCTCAATAGTAGATCAGTAGTGATGTGGAAGTTTTCATGGATAACTTCTCCACCTATGGAACTACATTTGAGTAAGCCCTAGACCACCTTGAGCAAGCGCTGAAACAATGTGTCAAAACCAACTTGCTTGCTCAAATGGCAGAAGAGTCATCTCATGGTCTAGGAAGGCATTGTACTGGGGCATAGAATCTCACAAGCAGGAATTGAGGTGGACCTTGAAAAAATAAGGGTCATCCAAGGAATAACCTACCATCTAGAAATAGTTAAAGATGTTCGGTCATTTCTTCGACATACTAGCTACTACTGATAATTTGTAGATAATTTCTTCAAGATTACAAAACCATTGGTTGAGCTAACAAAGAAAGATGCTCCCTTTGTTTGGACTGTAGAATGTGAGAAATCATTCTAGTAACTAAAAGAAAAGCTTGTAGAAACTCCAATCCTACACATCATGACAGATGCATTAAATTATGGGGAGCACAACTAAACTACACCACTATAGAGAAAGAATTCATGGCAGTGATGTTTGCTCTAGAGAATTTTAAGCATTATGTGGTTGGATATGAGGTGTTTGTGCACACAAATCATAGTGTCATCCACTTCCTAATGAAAAAGCCAATAGTGAGCCCCCATGTCAAACGGTGGCTGGTGATCTTGCAAGAATTCGATCTTACAATGGTAGATCAAAAGGGCACTAAGAATGTGGTCATCAGTCACTTGTCTTGGTTGTGATGGGACAACAAAGAGGAAGAAATCCCACTCTGTAACATGTTTCCTAATGAAATTCTCTTTACTAGGACTATAATTGAAAAAATGCCCAATGATCCAAAATGATATGATAACATTCTCACCTATCTTCTCACTTAGGAGATGCCACAAGAGTTGGATCATTTGAAAAATTAGCAGTTTCTTTACTAGGTAAAGCACTTCATGAAGATCAATGAACACCTCTATAAGGTGTGCACCGATGGCCTGGTTTGTTGGTATGTCTCTAATGCTGATCAACTATGGCCTGAGACAACTTTTTCTTAATAGGTGCTAGGTACATTGGTAATGCATTACTTGATGGTGATATGTATTGCTTTTATTTGATTGTTGGTGTCTAATTTCTAGCTTTGAGTTTCATTATGAATGATTAGGACATGGTTTCTTTTCATGCAATAGGCAGTGAGTCCATAGCATCCACCCATCCACAAACTCTATGGTTTCCCTTGTTTTGGAAACGTGCAGTCCCTTTTTCATTAATAAAACTTTCATAAATTTGTAACTTTGGTAGTTTCTAGAATTGAGTAGGATTCAAAGGTTTGAATAGGATGTGGCTTCCAGGGGATTCAGTATTCTTTATGTTTTTCTATTTACTTTGGTGCATGTGTGTTTCCATGAATTTCTTACTGTTCTGTGTCATCCAATAAAAGGAAGTTAAATTAGTCCTTGCATGGTGTGGTTCTCATTAGAAAGACAAAAAAAAATATGGGAATTCAAAGCACAACCCTTAAAAAATAAATGCATATGTCCTTGCATGGTGTGGTTCTCATCAAGAAAATAAAAAAAAGAAGAGAAAAGATGAGGATTCAAAGCACACCCCTTGGACAAAATAAATACATGTTTTTGCATGGTGTGGTTTCCATTTCAAGAAAAAAACAATGGGAATTCAAAGCACACCCCTTAGATAGAATAGATTGGCTACAAGCACTAGTTATGGGACTATTCTCCTCTAACTAAGCCCTTCCTCACTTCCTACTTCTTCTCTAATTTGGAATGGTGGTTATTCTCTGGGAACACTCTTGTGTCCTAGGGGATGGATTAATATTAGAATGTTGATGCGAAGTCACTAAACATGGTTGGTTTTGGTCTGGACTAAGGATGGATTTTATCAATTCACTTAACCACAAAATCCACAAGGAACTTCATGTGACCATAATTAAGAACTCCATTCCACTTTCTCTCTCATCCATCTATGCTTTCCATGTTTCACCTCATCATCAATTTCATGTTTTGGTTTGATGTGTCAAAATTCTTAGTTTCTTTTAGGTTTTTGTACTTAACCTTCCATAACCATGAATCATCCATGGAGCCCACAAACTCTTTAGTTTGAAGTTATGCAAGGGCATAAAAGACATGTGCCTACTTCGGCGAGGATCCACTTGCATATCTTTTGGTTTTGTTAGTTAAGTTCTTTACCCTTAGACACTCTTATAATCAAATTTTTTTTTACCCAATCAATGACATCTAATTGTACACATCTTTACAATAGTTTTTAGTGAATCCATCTTTTTACTACTGTGAATTCTTATACCCTCTTCAGCTATTTCCTTGTGTTGAACTTTTTCAAAATTCATGGACCGCTTATCTAATTTACCTTATTTTTTGGCCTTCCTACTAACACAACTAAAGGAACCAATCAACCACAATCACAACTTATCCTAACTGTAACCATCAACAAGACAAGGCATTTAACTGTTATGTGTTACACATTGCATACTAATTAATAAATTTGTTATGATTGCAGTGGAAAGCAAGGACTAGAAGCAAGATTATCTTTACTAAGGTTGATGCATTAGTACCACATAATGAAGATCATTCATGATCATTAGATCTCTTCTCTCTCTCTCTCTCATTCTTCTGCTACCAAGAGGTGTTGAATGTCAATGTTCTCCAGGGTGTTCACTTTTCTTATCATGAACATCCAATGTTGTAAAAATTGTAATTCCATATACTTGGGCACTCAGAGTCTGTTTGTTTCATTTGAGTTAATTTGAAAGAATCTCATATCTATGCAATATGTTGTGTTGTAAAGAACTTTTTCCTTCTCTTCTTCACTCAAGGATGAGTTTTCATTTAGTTGTGGGGGTGTGATGAACCACCAACGCCGTGTATGCCACATCAGGGCTTGGATCCAACGTTGGGATGTATACCCCAAGGCAATAAATACCATGCTTGGGCTCTAGTTTTTGTAAGTTAATTTTTGATCATTTTCTAGTCAAAGTAGCAAATCTTTAATCATTTCTTTTCCTTAGAGTTAGAATATTTTCTAAGTTCCCACAGAAGAAGTCTAAGTATGTATAGTTCTTTGTTCAAGCACTAATGTACCTAAGCGTAGCAGTGTAATAGGAATAAAACAAACTCTTTTGATAATCCTTGTAGCACTAAGAATAGCTTAATGTTTTCTTTAATGCATTTTACTTTCTTGCTCTTTACTTTAATGCATTTGAATTAAGCAATTTATTTCCAATTGTTAATAAACACAAGAACAAGCACTTTGAGCATTCATATAGTACTTGGTAACCCAGCAACGCTTAACGTTTGGTAGCCCAACAGTGCTATATGTGTTTAGGATGTGTTTTGGAAAGTGGAACAGTTACTTGTGTTAGGCTAGATAGATAATAATGAATTAGATTTACTCTACTCTTCGTTCTTGTTGTACATGACCAAATCTATAAAATATAAAGTAAGAAAAATCATATACCTCAATTACACTTAAACCATACCTTTGAACCTCACAAGTGTAATTGGGAAGACAACAAATGTTTTCAACACCCATTTCACTTCCTAGAAGAGCTAGCACATTAGATAACTATAGGTCCATGGAATTTGACTAGATCACATGTAATGCCTTAGTGATTCATATGGTTGGACATAGGGGTACCTCATCACTCATCAATGCTACTATCACTCACTAATTATTAATAAGGACACTACATCGACATATATGCATTAATACATATGACTATGGCAATGAAGATATGTTAGCATAGCTAAGTTATAGAAAATACGATGTAGCATCTATGATATAGCATTTATGGTCTCACAACTTACTAATACACTTGACAAATGATACTTCATCATAGTGTAGGATGTGTATGGCAAGTAGGAAATGGACATTCATTTTCCTTATAATAGTTTAGGATTTATCTTCTTATTCTTAATTAGTTTAATTAAATAATTAATTTTCATGTTTTCATATAACTTAACCATAGCCACACAACATCAATAATCATATGCTATACTTTGGACTAAACCATATATGATAAAGCTATGACTACTTCAAGTAATAAGATAATGACCTGTGATCAATACTTACTGATCTAGATACTACACTAGTCCTATCTAAAAATTTTGACTAGATTACACATGAATTCTTGTGATTCAAATGGTTGGGCATACAGGATACTTGTTGCTCATCATTGGCATTGTTGTTGAGGATGTGTCGATGCATCTAGCTATATATGAGGATGCATAAACATAACTATGTTATAGTAGATGTGACATAGCATCTATGATATCATAGCCAACTGATACATTTGAAAAATGATGCTACATCATTTGATTTATTGGAAAAGCAATGACATGAAATTTTGTCGTATCTTGAGTTTTATTGACTTCAATAACTTTGTTTGCAAGGAGAAAAGTACCACCATTTTCAAAAAGTTAATGGATACTTGCAACTCAAAACACATAAGAGAGATATAGATTTAGGGTAGGCACACCAATTTACTAGGCTTAATGTTTGTTGAGTTTTGATAGAAGTATATTCTTAGTTGACATATGCTAATATTAGGATGAAGAACTCTTCAATTTTTTTGAGGATAACTCTATTTTTTTCTTGATTATCAAGAATAATTAGAGGGTAGTAGTATTTTAATGGGTCCAAGTTAGTTATTTTTAATCATTTTTCCATAGAAGACTCTTCTTCAAAGACATCTATAACATTTTCTATGGAAGACTCAGATCTCATCAAGCATCAAGAATGTAAAAAAATATATCAAAGCAAAACCTAGCAAATAGGCTAGTTAGATCTTTATGGTTCCAATTATTCAAAAAGATAACAAATATACAACAACAATCAAGTGGGTTGCAACCTACATAAAAAATAATCACTTTTTGAAAATATAAAATTTCAAAACTAGTTTAAGTGGTCTAGTAGCTAACACATTGCATTAACCAAAATTGGATAGAGTTATCATGGGTGAAGTTTTATACTAGTCTCGAACATGTAAAATAGAAATGTTATGTGTTATAATTATTGGCTTTCAAAATATTTCAATAGATTAGAAAAAAACAATTAATTAAGAAGTATCGACTATATACTCTATATATCCACACTTAACTAATTTTAATATTATTTATACAATTTTTTAAAAATTACAATATGATAGTATCTAGCAACTTTACTGAACATAAACATGGATACAGTTATCAAAAAAGTGTTAAGAATAACTATCAAGTATAAATTAGCAAAATAAATTATGAACACAATAGCAACCTTAAAACAACAAATGCAGCAACCTTGAAACCTTGAAAATCTTGTAGATAAAATATCAAAACATTTAGGAGCTACAGCATACATCAACCTTACAGTCCAACAATATGGCACATATTAACAACATTTACAATCTGGTACAAGTAACAACGTTTCTACATAGTGAAATTCATATGTAAAACAAAGAAGACAAAAATCTCTTAAAAATGTAAAGCATACTTACATATTATTGAGTGAACTTATAGGGAATGGATAAAATAATTAAGACAACTTTAGTAGATCTAAGGATCTATAAGAAAACACTAAAGCTCTACTAATTAATGATGAACCCAAAAAAAATAGTTTAATAAACAAAAATAGCTTTAGAAACCTTTTGAGCATCCACCAACGATTTGTAAGAAAACCTACATATCGTCGACAACCTCAAAGTGCAAGAATAGTCTCAGAAACCTTCAAATTATGTCAAGTAAAGTGCAATCTCCAAAACCTTCAAAGTTTGTCAACTAAAGCATAAGGGGACATAGGCTTATTATAGAAACAAAAATAACATTTAGAATAGAAGTATTATGCATCAAGAATATCATATATATGAACTCCTTCAGTTAGTTCATTTAAGTAAATACTACCTGTAAGAGTTGACCATTTATGTTCTCTCTTAAATGCAATTGTATAAATGTAATGTGAAAATCAATGAACACAAGTTGAGCATTAAAAGTCATCTTAGTATATATTATGCAATGGTAAGATATTTTTGTTAGAAACACATTGTGCTTTGAAAAATATTTGTGATAGAATTTGAAACAAATAATCCATTTGCAAGATTGTTTACTAATGGTTTTTCATATCTCAAATAAAAAATGTAAAGCCTCATAAAAAAGTTTTGTTATTGGAAACTATGCAAATTATAGCATCGTTGCCATCTATCAAAAGTAGTATAAGATGTTTCAAGTGTAATATTAAGTCCATGGCATCTTTGGGAAAGCTGCCACATTTAAGCTTGTCTAACTAGATAGGATAACCAGAGTACATACCATCGTACCTTAATTTGTAGGTGCTTTAGTTTAAGAAACCTTAGGACAGAGCTTTTACCTTAATGTTTTCACACATTAACCTTTCTAAGTTGGTTAACTTGGAAAGGTCACTCGATAGGCTTATCAACTCAACACAATTAGATATAGTTAATGATCTTAGATTTTGAAGAAAATAACAAAACATAGATAGAAAATTCACAATGGAAATTTTATTTAAGCCCAGGCTGACCAAATTAATGAGACTCCTACAACTATTAGGTAGGATGCTTATTCTAGTTTTGCTAATGCTAAGTCTTGACAATGTTGATAATATTACTATGCTTTCTAGCCAAGTCTTAAGCTTAGTGCAACTATGTAAAAGCAATTTCTCCAATTAGGAAACTAGCCTATGTATTTTGGCAGAGTATTCAGAAGAGTGTAGTTGTTGAGCTCTATTGTTTTCAATTTGGATAACTTATGTATGTTCTCTAGTCTCTAAGCAATTCTGTAGCACCAACTCCTTTAGACTAACTAACACACAACTTAGGTGTGAAGTCTCTCATGCCACTTGCTTTTAAAGTAGATAGAGTTATCAAATGTTGCATAGTTTCTAGAAAAACACTTGTTTGATAAATTTGCTGACAAGTAGAAAAATCCAAGGTACATAGCTTAGTCAACAAACTAACTTCAAGGTAAACTCTTCAACCAAAAAGCAATCTTCTATGTGGAGTTTCTTTAAATTTTTAGCATATTGGCATAGTTGAACTAGAAACTGGGTCTGAAATTTGGAACATAAAAATAGCTCCTCAAGGTTATACAACTTATCAAAATCACCTTTCAATGTCTTCAATTCCTCCTTGCCTATAGTCAATCAAAGTTTGTTTAGGAATGAGGTAGACAAAAATTTAAAAGGTACCATATCAGTAGTAGCATCACCTTCACTTGATAGCTTTAACAAAAGATAGTCCTCCAGCCAAGTCCTATTTGGCCAAATCTTTGAGGAACCCCATGTTATCGTAATAGTTGATTTGAAGATATTTTTAAAATGCTATGGCATTTTCCATCCATCCAACAAACCCTTCAATTTGGAACAACCAAAACTGGACAACATCTTCAAGGAAATGAGACTTCTCAAATCACTAGGAAAACTGACAAGCTCTGAACAATTGCATATAATAAGGATTTTGATGCATCTTAATGAACATATGCCAAATGGAAGCTCTTTGAGTCACGGCAAATGCAATTTCTCAATTCTAAACTGGAGAGATTGGTAAAGCCTTCTAAACTTGTGAATGAAAATGCAGAACCCCCCATGCTCAGCGATCCTAGGTCAACAAACATGGTTTGCCAACATTTGAAGATAAAACAAATGAAATTTCAAACAAGTATATCAATCGACCAAGCTTTGAAATTTTAAACTTAGGAAAATAGATGAACAAGGGACTGACATTTGAAGAGATAGTAAGAGTAATGATACTTTGAAATGAAATTAGGGAGATGAAAGTTAAGGTTTTCAAACATTTTTATTTTGGATAGAATACTTGTTGGTCTCATTTGAAATTGTTGCCTTCAAAATATCATAAACTATCACTTGATCATTTCTTTTCTGTACCATATCCTTCTTCAACAAGCTTTCTTCAACTATCAAACCAACAATGTCCTAGTCACTTTGGTTTATCCAACAAAATCAAAGCTTGCACAAACCACTGCAGATATCTAAAATTGCAATTTTGAAATTAACATTCAATTTTTTAAACAAATAGTAAAATATTAGGGCTGGGCTTGTAGTGGCATGAATAAGAAGTAAGAGCTTCCTTTTTCAATTCATCAATAATTTGGTTGTATCATTCTAAGCTTTTGTTATCTCTAAGATGAATTCCTATGAGATGTAGAAGAACAGGAATTCCATAACATAAGTCCCTAACTTTTTCCAACTTCTGCACCTCACTGGGGAATTGTTCCTGATCATCAATGGAATCCATGATAGTCCTATATAACAATTCCTTGGCATCTTTACTACCTAAGAACTATATTTAGTACTCTTCAACTCTGCTAATCTCTTCAACCTTGAGCCTGGCATCTCTATCTCTAGACGTAATTAAAATTTTGAGATTTGTCCCATGAATTCTTGCAGTAAACCCAAATAAAGAAAAATTCTTAAAAATTTTATATATGGTGGGTACCATTGTTATGTCTCAAAGGTATGAGGGAATATTTTCATGACAACAATAACAAAAATGTTTTGAATAATGCCTTGCATATAGGTTTGGGGAACTATATACTTTGCTGCAATTTTAGCTCAAGGATCTTTAAATAACTTTCTTTTTATGAAACTAAAATTGAGATTTTATTATATTCCTAAGACAATTTAGATCTCTATTAACCAAATAAATTTCAACTAGGTTATTACCATTCGGTTTATTAATTGCTATAATACATATATCAATAAAAATAAAATGTTTATTTAGGGAAAATAAAAGCCTCAGAACATATCAATCTTAAGCAAAAGGTTTCACCCCCGACACTACAAAGCCTAAGCCACAAATACAAAGATTTATTAGAAATCTTGTATAAAGAAAATCAACCAATAAATGTACGTGCTACCTAAATCGTAAGGCTAAATGACATTATTTCTTAACATTGATCATGACTATTTACAAAGTTCAAAACATAAATAGTATATTGAAGAAAGCTTACATGATATACATTCATGACCATGGAAAAATTACAAAGCATGATAAACTTTGATGAACTTCCCCTAACAAATGCTTGTGTCAAAACTTAGCTTTTTGAGCATGAGTTAACAACTTTGGGCTTTGTACATTAACAGATTTAAATAGAGAAAGAGAAAATGGAAAAGATAAGGAACTCAGAATGATAGAATTAGATCATGTGAGCTTTGGAATTAGATCACGTGGTTCAGTAATTATCATAATAACAATTACAAATTTAAAATTAATAATCAAAACTTTGGGATAACATATCATAAGCATAACCCCATCACTAGGCATTTGAAAACCAATAATAATGTGAGCCTAGCTATGAAACTTATAAGTAATAGCCTTATGCCAACCATGGGAATGTTGATGTCAACAATAGGTTTGATTCTACGAGGTAGCATTAAGTTATAAACTTTTATAAATCTTAGGGTGTATCTATGTTTTACTTATTTTGGATTCCAACACCCTACCATAATTTTTGATATTTTAACAGATCGTTGATAACTAACCCAATCATGCATATAATTCCTCAAAATATCTCTAGTTGTAAGGTCATGTAACCTCTTTAATATTATTTTTAATATTTTCTAGAAAAAGAAATTCCTAGCCTTTCTTCTTTCTTAAAACCAGGATTTCCCATCATTATTCATTAATATTAACTCACTTAAGAGTATCTCCAAAAAAAAAAAAACAAAATAGTTCCTAGCCTTTCTTCTATCTCAAAACCAAGATTTCCCATCATTATTCATTGATATTAATTCAGTTAAGAGTTGATATGATGGGTTAATAAAAGGACTATGAAGAGGATGTAGGAAAGTGTAGTATAAACATAGAATTTAGATGTGCAAATTTGGAAAGCACAAAAGTTGATAATAATTTGACAATCTTTCAAATTTTGCATGACTTTGTCAAATGCAATTATAGTGGATTCTAGAGCCTACCAAGCACAAACATGATTGTTATGATTGTAAATGAAAGAATTAATTACTGACATTGGCAATGCAAAGATTTTAATTTTTAACTCAAAATTGTTTTATCATTTTGATGATAGTTCCTCCCTCAATGAAAAAAGTAAATGTTGAATGAACATCCTCCCTACCCACAAGAATGAAGCAGATGTTGCCTTAGAACTAAGTCTAACATTAAATTATCCAAAAAGTTGAGTAGTGGATTGAAAACAAATCTTTAATTGATCATGGGGCTATCATCCTACAAAGCCTGTAGCAAATGCTTGCACAGTTTTAAATCTAAAATGTTTATTCAGAGAAAATAAAAACATTAGAAAAAATCAATCTTATCCCAAAGGTTTCACCCCTAGCACTACAAAGCCCACACCACCAATACAAGGATTTATTAGAAATCTTGTATAAAGAAAATTAACTAGTATATGTACATGCTGCCTAAATCGTGAGCCTGAATGGCATTATTTCTTAACATTGATCGTGACTATTTACAAAGTTCAAAACATAAATAGTATATTGAAGAAAGCTTACATGATACATGTTCATGACCATGGAAAAATTACAAAGCATGATACACTTTGATGAATCAGAGCTAGAGAAGAACAAGCATCATGGGCTGCTCTATTAACATGTAGAGGTGGCCTAGTTGAGTGTACTTTTCCAATTAAACAATAATTCAAAATACTTAAAAGTAAATGTTAATCCCTGCTCTACTTCTATTTTCAGCATTAAAGGTGACAGATTTGGTTTCTATAAAATAAAGCAGCAATTCACACATATGAAGCATTGGTACCAAGGTGCATTCTTCCACTGCAAGGTGAAGCAAATCCTACACAACATCACCAATATTATAGATAGTAAGTATCCACATGCTAAAAACAAATGAATTGTACAAATAAGGAAGCATAAGGAAGAATCATTAAGGCACGATATCATGATTTTGCTCAGTGACAGACAAAAGTCAATTGTTTTATTTCTAAAGACTTACCTAAAATCACTAATCAGAAGAAAATGTTGAAGTTTTAGCTTCTACCCTTCTGAAGTGCAAAGGGGGTTGTGATTCTACAATACTAATGACTTCTTCCAAGTTTGTTGGCAGTGTCCTTTGATTTTGGAGATCCAAAGGATATACTGATTGTAGAAATAGCTCAACTTCTTTCATAGTAGGTCTCATGGAGGCATTCTGACAGGTGCATCTTAAACCTACCATTAAAATGCTTTCCACTGCTGACATTTCAACATCTTTATCCATCTCAATTCCACCTCCATCTTGGTCTGCTGTCTTTATTATATCTTTAACTATTTCTTCTCTTTCATCCCCTAATTTTCCTTTCAAGGCCCTAGAGATCCACAATGATAATGTGACATCTCCTGAAAACATTTCATGTGTGGGCGTCAATCTTGTGATCACTTCCAAAGTAACAACTCCAAAGCTGTATACATCACCTTTGACAGAAACTCTTTGTCCAATCCCATACTCTGAAAAATCATTTCTTAAAATTTAGCCTACCCACTTTATCATCAACCAAAAAATATAGATGTTTTAAAAAAAGACAACAATAAAATGCACATACCTGGAGCAATATAACCAACAGAACCTTTCACAGCAAGAGAAGATGATGTTGTTGAACCATCAAAATCTCCAATGAGGTGAGATATTCCAAAATCAGAAAGCTTGACAGTCATATCGTCATCCAATAATACATTCTCCGGTTTGATGTCACAGTGGATGACCTGAAAATCACAATCATGATGCAAATAGGCAAGTCCCCTTGCTAACTCTGTGAGTATTTTCACTCTCATTGCCAACTTCAATGGGGTCAACTGACCATCTTCTGTGCTGTGAAGAAGAGAATGGAGATTGCCATTAGTCAGGAAAGGCATAACCAGAGCTTTTAATTCATCAGACCATACCACAGTAATAATCTTTATAATGTTGCGATGCTTTACTTTCCTCAAAGCACAACATTCCTTTTTGAGGTTATTCACAGTTCTATGTTGCTCTGCAGAAGAGAAACATTTTACAGCAACTACCATGCCTTGGCTTAAGACACCTCTGTAGACCTTTCCATGGCTGCCTTCACCTACCAAGTTTGAAGCACTGAAATTGTCTGTTGCCCTTTGAAGTTCTTGGATAGATATCTTTAGGAATTTTTCACTTACCCATAGAGTTTGCCCTTTGGATGCTTTGGTTCTTCTAAAAATGAATGAAATCAATGCAACAACTAGCAACAGAAGGCCACCTAGAATGCCAAGGATGACTTGCAGAATACTGTTTTTGTTAAAATGAAACTTGTGTTTTTGAGTAAGAGATGGTAGACAAGCTTTCAGGCCAAAACATCTTCCACATAAATTTAAATTACCCAGAAATGACCATCTTGTCAATCTTAGCTTCTTTGAAGAGGAATTGTGCAGACAGGGGACTTCTCCATCAAAGTTGTTGTAGGAAAAGTTCAAAAAATAGAGACTGGAATGATTGAACAGGGACGCAGGCACAGGTCCGCTAAAGTTGTTACCAGACATATCTATGCTTTCAAGCTGGGTGAGTTTATTCCCAATTGATTTGGAAACGTTGCCGCTGAAATGATTAAAACTGAGATTGATTTCACGAGCATCCAACCAGCTATCCATGTAAAATGCAATATTTCCAGAAAGATTGTTGCTTGAAAGATTTATATACTGTGCCATCTGTAATCCTGCTATTCCCGGAGGTACTTCTCCTGTCAGGCTATTTCCGGACAAATCAAAATTGAATACAATGGTTTTGAGACCGGCAACCTCTGGTGGAATTGGCCCAGACAGATTGTTTGCTGATAGTACAAGGTCTTCAAGAACAGGGCAGTCTCCTATCTCTGAAGGAATTTTTCCCGACAGCAGATTCCTATCAAGGTGCAGCTCCCGCAGATTGACAAGTTTTCTAATATCGGCAGGAATGGAACCAGAGAACATATTATTTGAGAGATAGAGATAGCCAAGTGACTTGTTCAAGAGAGAGATCTCAATGGGAAGGTGGCCTTGTAGTTTGTTTCTTTGAAGACGAATGCTTTGCAGTGACTTTACATTTGTAATTTGAGGTGGAATGGTACCGCTGAATACGTTATCATGAAGATGAAGTCTAACAAGAGATGAAAAGTTTCCTACACTCGGAGGTATGTTTCCAGAGATATAATTGCCAGATAACTGTAAAATCTGCAGATTGGTCAAGAAGCTCCCAAAGTTAGGCGGTAACGTTCCCGTTAAAAGGTTTTCATATATTTGGAGATAAATTAAACGCGATGAATTGGATAGAGTTAGGAGGATTGGAATAGGCTGGGTGGGCGTGCTCACTCCACTGGTGAAGTAATTGTAGCCGATGTTAAAATACATCAGTTGAGTCCAGTGTCTTCCCAACCACGATGGTGGCGTTCCTGACAATCTGTTATTGGGCAACTCCAGGGCTTGGAGTTGGGTGAGATTGTGCCATGGGTGTGGGATGTTGCCTGTGAATTTGTTGACACCTAAACCCAATTTTTGTAGTTTGTTAAAGCTGCCCAGCCAGGTAGGAAGATGACCATGGAAATTGTTGGAAGAAAAATCAAGGATTGTAAGAGCCGTGAGGTTGCGTAAACAGGTGGGAATGGTTCCACTCAGACTGTTTTGGCGAAGAAAAAATTTAGTGAGACGGTAGAGACTGGCAAGTGCACAAGGAATCAAACCCTTCAGATGATTGGACGCAATACTAAGATGTTGCAAGAAAGAAAGGTTGCCTAGTTGAGCAGGAATGATGCCGTGAATGTTGTTATAACCAAGCTCAAGAAATTCAAGTTTGTGGAGTGCTCCCAGCCACAAAGGGATTTGTCCATTCAACTGATTTTCGTAAACATTGAAGTACTTAAGATTTTGGAGTGTTGCAAATGACTGAGGAATGTCACCAACCAAGGAATTTTCACACAGAGAAAGAGATTGCATTGAAGAAAGGTTTCCTATCTGATAAGGAATCCCACCTTCAAATTCATTCATGCACAGATCAAATACTTTAAGCCTATGCAAAGTGCCCAGGGATGATGGGATCGTACCAGAAAAAGAGTTGTTGAAAATATCAAGTACCTGCAGGAATGATAAGTTGGAGAGGTGGGGAGACAAGGATCCCCGCAATGTGCCATTTGCCAGATCAATCTCCACAACTCGGCCTTGATGTTTGGTGGAGCAGCTGATCCCAGTCCAATTGCATGCATTGGCATCATGATCATCCCAATTGTGGAGAAGAGAGAGTGGATCACTGGTGATGCTTTTTTTGAATTGAATAAGAGCTCTCATATCATTCAAAGCTCCATCATGATGGTTACGAGCTTTAACAAGAGCAACAAAGAAAAAGGAGGAGCACAAACAAAGCAGAAGCAGAAGTCCAAAAGGAAGAGCAGCAGAGGAGGAGGCCATGGTGATGCTGCAGAGGTACGGAAGGCAAGGAGGTGTAATAATACATAATAGCTGTTGATGTTGAGCTCAATTTAAACTTCTCTGAGCATGTTTAGTCATTTGATTGGACATTGACTTTTCAAAAAAAAATGTGTGCATTAGTTAAATAATGTATTAACTTAAAAGCTTTTCTTTATCTGGGGGACGAGAAATCTGCTTAAATTCTTTTGGACTTCTGTTTCCCGCGAAATTCTCGTTTTCCTTTCGGATTCGCATTCCTATAATCTTCTTACATTTAGTGACTTGTTTTGGACATTTCTGGGTAACGTCAGTTTCTGCTGTCAACACAACGCGTTTACGGTACCGAGTCAAGTCAAGAAAATCAATGAACGAGCTCTTCCCGGAATATGTTCACCTTTAATGCCTCCTGAGGTGACTTGTCATCAATTTTCTTTATAAAGACAATGGTTTTATGTTCACCGTCAATGCCGCGTTGGCCCAGAATCTGATTTTCTAGATTTCTTCTAAAAATCAGGCAAACGCGTTTTCCCAGAATTTTCTAATCATAATTGAAGGAGAAGAAGCTTGACCAGGGAGAGTATATGCGTTTTTATTCAAAGCATGTGCCAATGAGTCCAGTCCAGTCCGTTCCATTCCAATGAATTATTTACGCGTTTGATCGTCATGGATGGGTTAGCACAAACGTATTATTGTTCCACGAAATTTCCAGTTTCGTTTGTTACACCAAATTTCCACAGTTTCAGATATTTTCCAATCCAACGTGATGGTGTGTTCAAACTCTTCAACCATCCACTTAAACGCTTCCTTAGTAAAAAGTACTAATAAAATTATGATGTGTACATAATTTATTACAGCATAATTTGTATAATGGATATAATAGCCTTTTTCTAACCTTTTTTTTTTTTTTAGAAATTTCATGTCTTGTGAGTAGCAAAACTAGGTGAAATTACAGTTCTATACTACCAAAAAGTAATTTACACTTAGCATTAAATTTGCTCTGTATAAGTTTTAATATCATGTTAATGAAAGTGTACATGGATTATGCAAATATTTTATTATGATTATATATTTTAAAAGCTAATAATATAATACTTAAAAGTAAATGGGTCCAAACATCATTAATTCTGTTTTCATTTAAAAGAAATTGCAAAAAATGAACTATGTTGAGTGGGTGTATGTATGTAGATTTAGTTTTTGGGTAGTGTTAACTTAGTATATCCTATGCATTGTCTATGGCATTGTTTTGTAAAATTTATCATTTTCTATTACAAAATTTATTTTTTAAATCAAGAATGGACATTAGGATATTCTTGGTTTTTACACCAAAATTTATCCAAGTCAGTACTTCTCAAGCAGGTTCTATCTATTATGTCCCTAAACAATTGATTGTCAAGGCATCCATTTGCATCTTACATGATTTAATGAGGATACATTATTTTCAATAATTTCATGTTAACTTCTTCCTTTAGGGTACTTGAGACATGGCATATGATGAGGTAAACATAGAGCAAGTGAAATGAAAGCATGGAAAAGAAATAAAAGGGATAGAACCTCTCTCCTCTTAAACATAGGGCATATTACCATGTGAAATCACAAGATAATTTTAATGCATATCATCTTTACCCTTTTCATAGGTCCAAGATCATGTTGTACCTATTACAAGTGCTACCTCATTACATCCACCTAATTCCACCTTTATCAAGTCAATCATCATTAAAACAAACTTTGCCACTTTTTTTTTTAAATAACACCATCAAATTGATGGTTACTTTTAAGTCATATGTTAGAGGTTTGGATATCAAATCCTACTTCATGGCTAAATCAATTTATGTTAGAGGTTTGGACTAGCCATGATGTTGAAAATCAATTTATAATCAATTTAACTAATCTAATTACTAATTAATAATTAACTACCCTAACATAAGTATCCAATCCTACTTCCCGTGCACATCCTGAACACATATAATGTTGTTGGGTTCCAAACGTTAAGCGTTGCTAGGATTACCAAGAGTCATACACATGCTCAAAGCAATCGTACTTATGTGATTAATTAATTAACATGCATGAAAATGTAAATATTAACTAAGTACATGAAAAGTAAATTTCATGAAAAGTAAATCTAATCTAAGTCAAAGTGCTGCAATGAATAAGAATCAATCTTGATTTTATTGTCCCTCATGGAATATGTCTAGGTACATTGCCAGTCCAATAAGACTTCATACAACTGACTCAGATCGACTCTATGGGCACTCACTGACTGTTCTCTAAGATTAAAAAATAAAATTGCAAGAATTCAGCTACTCTATTGACAAAACTATTGAAAACTAATGCAAAACTATTTCAAAACTACCTCAAAATCAGAGCCTAGGTACTATATTTATAGGCTAGAGTATATACCCTGATGAAAACTCGTCCTTGAGTTAAACAAAATGAGGAACAAGTTCCTTATAAAATATTGGGAAGGTATGGGATTATTGACTGATATGCAAACTATTGACTGACTTTGAGTGCCGCATTATAGAATTTTATTCAAGTGGATGCATACAAAATGACAAAGTGAAAAAAATATTGGTCAAATATTGAAGATTACAAAATTTGTAGAGGTCCTTAAAAATTCATTGAAAATGATTCTTCTTGTTGTCGCTAGCAATAGTAAACTTTTAACCTTGATTGTTATGTTAGTGCTTCTTTGGTTATGTAGAACATTCTTGAAGGGTGGACTAAAATTTCTTCTCATTGTCCCATGGATCTAGCAAACATGTGAAGCTTGAGCTACTATCTTGTATGTGCTATGATGTGTCCATGGTCATATCCTCTGTTGTCCCTCTCTTGGCTTCGTTTTTGTGCCTGGCAAAAGACCTTCTTCCTTAGATGTTTCTTTTAGCATCACCTGTAGTCACCAAAGGATCAACATTAGTTGTGATAAATTTTCCTTAATAGTTAACCCTTGTTGGATCCCTTAGTTTTCATTTAAATGTTATTACAACATACTCTATCCAAGGCTATGAGGTAACGACAATCATTAAGTTTATTACATTATTTTGATCAATTACTATTAGTTACCATGGTGTTTGAAGATAGGATGTTAGAAAAATTTTAAAAACTTTAAAGTAGGCATCCCTAGCCCCCATGACCAATAAGAATAACTTCAAAAGCACATAGGTTTTTGAATAATTGGAAATAGAAAAGCATTAATGTATATGGAAATATTAATGTATATGGAAATAGAAAAGTAGGAAAAATTAATGAAATAGATTAGAAGTAGTCCCAACATCATGCATAAATTCAGAGAAACCATCATTGATGTTCTGGAAGATGTGAAGGTTAGTTCAAAGCCATGATCAACAAAAGTTATGCAAGTGGGTCCTTCCCAAAGCAGGCTCTTGCCATAATGCCCTTGCATAGCCACTTCTATAGTTGTCTATGGGTACCCAAGAAGTTAAATGTAGACCATGCCTTTGTTCCAAACAACACACAACTACCATTGTTAGGATGTTGCACTATACTACACAAAACCAAAAGGCTCATAATCGCATGTAGTAGTGAGGTGAATAATGGAATGAAAAGGGATTTCAGAGATCAAGATGTAAGATACTTGACCATGTCCACAATAGGTTATTGTAACAAGTGTGATTAAAATGATTAACATACCTATCTATCCAAGTTTAGACCAAGTCCATACCATGAACAGTGACCTCGCATTGATGTGTTCCTTACCTACCACCATGAATTCATAACCACCACAAAGAACAATCATCACTCCAAAAAGAGAAGTAAAGAGAAGAAGGAAGGAAGGGCCTTAGTTAGAGGGATGCCTTCAGGCATGGGTAACATGTCTTTCCATCCCCATAACCAATGCTTGTAGCCCATTATTGTGTCTAAGGGGTGTGCTTCGAATTCCCATTATTGTTTTTTTTCTTTTTCTTCTTTTTTGTTTTTGTTTTTTTTTTGTTTTTTGTTTTTATTTTTTGTTTATTTTTTTTCTTTGGATTGGAATCACACCATTCAAAGATAGAGCTTCCTTTTTATCAGTTGATGAGGGAGTGATGATACATTCTAAGAGGAGTCATAAACCACATGAAGGAAGTCAAGAAGAGACCCCAACAAGTCCCCTTAAGGTCACACCCTTTGCCATTCCCACTTGTTCATTCTTTCATTCTTCAAGATACAATGAACTTTGATTAATTTTAGTTTCATAAAAAAATAACCAAATTATTTCCATGGAAAAGACCTTTTATTCAGCAAACTGGAGGGATGGATGAGATGGTCTCTTTGCTTTACACAATTACTTACCCAATCATCTTGATGGCATCGCAAAAAAACAAAACACAAAACATTGAATTTTGCATCATGACTTGGCAATTTTATTAATAAAAACATAAAATACATTCATACAACATAAAGAAAATGACTCAAGAAAAGAGAGAAATATAAAGAAAAGAAAAATATTAAGAAATGGAAAACATATAAAGAATCAAAAAATTCCAAAATTGATAAATAAATTAGTTACTTCCATACATCTTTAAGATAGTTTTATATTCTCATTTTCAAGCCACTCAATGTCTTTTGGTTTAGTGGCTACTATGTAGGTTGGCTTTTGCCCACACACTTGCTCTTGAGCTTTATGGTGGATAAATATAAGGGTTGTGTTAATATTTTGAACTTTTGAGCCACAAATGCACCCTTTATCATTATTGGTGATGCATGGATTCTTCTGTCTCTCCACAATGATAGGTTTATTATTTATGTCTTGTGTTGGAGTGGTGATGGTTATTGGCTTTTGTGTATGATTAGGAGACATCATTTTTGTGAGGAAGGTAGTTGCATCAGATTGGCCTTGTGCTATTTTAGATGATGTAGTAGTTCCATGAGTGTTTTGCTGTGACTTATGACCTTTCCTCCAAAAGGAACATTTCCGAGACTTTGGTTGAGATCTAGTAGTGTTATCATTTACATGTATGTTTGTAGCACAAGTGACATTCTCTCATTGATGTTGTGATGCTAAACCTTCTTGTGTTGTTGGAGGTGACATATGGTGGAGGTAAGATGAGAATATTGAGGATATGATGTAGGATGAGAGGTGTGAGGTGGTGATCTCATATAAGATGTTGCAGGATAATGATATTTAGAAGAGTGGTAGTAGTAATTTGAGGTAGAAGAAGTAGAACTAGTTGGCAAAACATGGTGTTGAACATAATATTCGTATGGATTCAGTTGCTAGAAAGGATATGGTTGGTTTGGTGGTGACCTTCCCCATGACTATGGTTGTTGCCACTATGATTGATGTTAGTGTTGAGGCTGGTAATAAGTTCTCCCAGGATAGTATGGTTGGTTTTGGGGTTGTCTAAAATTACTACATGAAAGAGGAAATCTCCTAGGCATGTACTTCTATACAAACTTCAGATTTAATGCACCAACCCAATACTCTTGTAGATGCAACAAGGTCGGGAAATGGCCCTTTGGATGGTCATATAGGAAAATGTCACATCCACCATCCTCTTTAGTGGTTGAGTCTATAGCCTCTTCTATGGCCATTTCTCCTTCTTGCCAAAAAGTGTTCCTAGTTGTTTCTTGGTTCTTTTTTCTCCTTTTGTTGTGATCACTTGATTTATTTTGTGCTACTCTCTCTATGATTTCTAAGCAAGTTTTACCTTTCTCATTCATTGATTCCGACATCTTATCCAACTTTTCTTTAGTCTCAATGATCAAATTTTGTATTGGCAAGGTTTATTGTAAAATCACCTCATCAAGAGTTGCCTCTTTTTCCTTATCATAGATATGGACGTTTTTCTTTTGTAGAGTTGGGCTCCAGTTATTTTCCTCTACATTCTCTTGTCTACATAACTCTCCTTCTTCTTTCACCATATGCTTGAATAACTCTTTAATTTGATGCGTTCATAGATCATATAATTGACCTGGAGCATACATCCCAAGGGTCTTCCTTCTTTCATTATGAAGCCCATCCATGATGTTGAAAACTTGCCTTTCCTCAGAGAAACCATGGCATGGGCATCTATGTAGTAGCAAATAGTATCTATCCAAGGCCACATTCAAGGGTTTATGATTTTCTTACTTCCACTCTTGGATTTGTTTCCTTAGGTTGGACACCCTGGCATAGGTTTGGTATTTTTCATTGAAAAGTTCTAGCACTGTGGACCACTAACAAATAGAGCTTGGTTCCAACGATTGATACCACACTTCAGCTTCATCGATTAGTGTCCTAGGAAAGAGCTTAAGCTTTTGCCACCCACTTTAAATGTTGTATAAGGCACAATCATCATGGAAGAATTGTAGATGATGTTGTCAACTAGAATCATAGCCTCCCATGAACTTGGGTTCATCATCATCAAAAATGTTGTCATGAAAATTCATATTTCAATTTGTTTGATTGTGACCATATTGTCTATGCTTGTTGTGATGTCTCTAATTTTGCCCTTAGGTTTGATTTTTATCTTTGTCTTGTCCCCATAGTAGAGCTCTATCTCTATACCTACATTCATCTTCATCAGAACTAGATGTTGAAGAGGAAGAGGAAGATGAGGGACTGGGAGAATTGCCATGGCTTCTATAGTTCTTCCCATGGTCCCTTGATTTATCTTTTCTAAGTTTAGAGGAGGTCCTAAGCCTTGAGGCCCTCCTCTTTCTAGGACTTCCTCCATCTCCTCTAGGATTGTCTGCACTAGTCAAATGTAGTCTTTGGATGTAGTAAGGGTCTAAATGAGCATAGGAAACACCTGTTTGAGGTTGTTCACTCTGATTTTCTTTAGTATATATCCTATCATTTCTCCTATGAGTGTTCTCATCATATGATACATTATGGGTCCTATGTGAAGAAGACATGGTTTTGTCTGATAATGTGTGTGATTTAAAATATTTATATTTTTGAATAGATAGATCGTTAGCACCTTTACAATGATCATGTATAATATAACTAATTTAGATAACTAGCACGATCCTTGGCAACAATGCCAATGATGAGTAGCGAGGTACCCCTATGCCCAACCATATGAATCACAAATGCTCATGCATGATCTGGTTGAATTCCATGGATGGGACTAGTTGTGGCACCTAGATTGTTATGCTCTGATCATAGTTCACTATCTTCCCACTTGTACTAGTGGTAGCTTTGTCACATATGGTTTAGTTTAGAGTGAGGCATATGATTTTTATTATTTTATATTTTATTGTTCTAAGATTAACAATAGGTTGAAACTCAATTTATAATCAATTCAACTAATCTAATTACTAATTAATAATCAACTACCCTAACATAAGTATCCAATCCCACTTTCTGCGCACATCCTAAACACATATAATGTTGTTGGGTTCCAAACGTTAAGCGTTGCTAGAATTACCAAGAGTCATATGCATGCTCGAAGCAATCGTACTTATGTGCTTAATTAATTAACATGCATGAAAATGTACATATTAACTAAGTACATAAAAAGTAAATTGCATGAAAAGTAAATCTAATCTAAGTCAAATGGTTGCAATGAATAAGAATCAATCTCAATTTTATTGTAGCTCATGGAATATGTCTAGGTACATTACCAGTCCAATAAGACTTCATACAACTAACTTAGATCCACTCTGTGGGCACTCATTGATTATTCTCTAAAATTATAGAATGAAACTACAAGAATTCAACTACTTTATTGACAAAACTATGAAAAACTAAAGTAAAACTATTTCAAAACTACCTCAAAACAAGATCCCAAGTGCTATATTTATAGGCCAAAGTATATACCCTAGCGTTGGATACCCAACATTGTGGCTAGGCCTCGACATCGCATACCTGACATCAAAGCAGATATAAAACAACAATTCATCAGATGTCAAGGCTTTGATGTCAAGGCTAGGCAAATCATGACTCATCAATCAACTTTGAGTTAACAAGATTCATCTTTTATGATTTCAACTATTTCAAGCATCAATGGAATCTACACTCTAGCCTAGCAACCCTTAAGAAGTTATGGGATCCATTAGATGCATAAAAATGGAAAAATTTTAGGCTAAAATGCTAAGGAAAATGCATATCACATATACTACAGTCCTTGTGATATCACAACAAAAACACTAAATACTCAACACCCCTTCTCATTTCACTCACAATTTTCTCAAAACACAAAAGGTGTTCTTTCCATTTTCAACTTCCAAAGCCTTCCTAGGATCATAGCTTGCTATCCAAGTGTTCATTTGACTTCATTTAAAAAACCTATGAGATCTTAGAATTAAGCTCTTCATCATGGGGGCCACAAAGACATGAGCTAAAAAAATTTCTAATTCCATTCTTGAAAGTTTTACATAACCTTAAAAATTACTATTAAAATGATATTTTAGTTGTTTTAGAGCCCTAGAAATATAAAACTCATAATCACTTACACCATAAATGTCATATTTTTCAAAATTTTTGTCCAACCAAGGGATCAATAAGGGTTTGGATCATCATAAATAAATCTCAAAAACTAATAATTACCCCTTGGGTAATTAAAGGTGGCATTAAAATGTGTTCCTAAGGCCAATAAACCTTTACAACAAAGAGAGAAGATGCCAAGGGATGAATCTACACAAGGATGGAACTAGTTGTAGTAATCCTAGGCTAAGGAACAAGGATAAGAAGAGTAGTAGGTACACTTAGTGCACAAACCAATACTTCAAACTCAATAATCTATCCAAGAAGAGCTACCAACACCATCTATTACTACACAAACAACACAAGTGATACTCCCTAAGAAGTGTATTAGAGTAATCAATGATAAGGTAGTTGTGGCCAATGTACTTACTAAGCTAAACTTCAGACCCTTCTTAGAGTTCACTTCATAGGAGATGAGAATGTACCTACAAACCTCTTCACTATTGCCCATATTATTTTCCAATGGCAAGTGGTTTTTAGATAAGACCTATATGTTTTGAAATAATTAGGTAGCTAAAGCTACTATAGAGATAGGAGGTATCTTTGTCTTCTATCATTGAAGCCATTTTATCTACACTTGGGATCCTAAATAATGAGGCATTTAGTAGAAATTCTATATCTCTATGTAACCAAGGATGAATGAAATTATTTATGTGCATTCAAATCTATATTTTGGGATTATTTTAGTGAGTTTTGATACACCATTGGTAGTGCCTCATCTTGTGCACTGGCTAACCTCATACACTACCTCATTTGGTGTGCTACCTCTCCTTGTGTACTAGCTTATATGGTACGTTGCCTTACCTAATGTGTTACCTCACTTGGTGTGCTACCTCACATAGTACACTTCCTTACCATATACACTGCCTCACCACTTTTGTTACAAATTAATACCTTAAAAAAAGCTCAAAAGAGAATTCATTTTTTAACAATTTTCTTTTGCATTTTTTGGTAAGAGTTTCTCTTCCTTTCTTGGATTAGGATGTTATTTCTTTTTCTTTATATTTTTGAATCATCACTTTATCATGTAGTTAGACTCTGTTGAAGTGTTGCTATGCTTTCATAACTTGAAACCATTTAATTAACATAGAGTCAAGTATTTATGTAATGAATAAAGCTTAATTTGATTTTCTTAAATTTTTTAATTTTTTATTAAATATTAATAAAAAAATATTATTAATAAATTGATTTATTAAATTTAGAAATGATATTTAATTAATTGATTTATATAGATTAGCCTAGCTATGTGGAGTTTTATGATAATTTGTCCTTGCTTGAGAAGATCATACTTGTACAAAATGATGTTAGGCCATTAAGGGTGTAACTAAAAAGATTTCATTACTTTGTGTATTAGTGTTATACTTATCCCATAAGAGATTATGGCATGGTTTGCATGTGTGTTTAATTTCTACCTTGCACCTATTTTGTAAGAAATTACAACAATTTTTAATTATTTTTGAATTATTTATATTTATAAAATACATAAAAATTATAAAACTATCATTTCCCTACTGATGGGACACGATATCGCGTACGTGATATCGCGACTGTCGCGATATCGCATCACTCGCAATATCATGTACGTGATATCATGTTGTCCCCTGCGATATCGCGTACATGATATCACGGTCCATCACCATATCTATAAATAAGAGGCGGCACTCCCCTTATTCCTCATCGTAGGCTAAAAGTAGGGAAACTCTGGCAGATTGATCACTCCAGAGATAGAATATTTTCCATGTGTGCGTAGTAGGAGTCCCCAAGTGAACGGATCTTTATTCGAGCAACATTTTACCTGAACGCAAGTTGTGTATGACAATAAAGACGAGCTTTGTGGATAAACCTTGCAGTGCATGGAATAGGATTTTCTTACCTATTATTTATTACCTGTAGTAGCATGGTATGAGTACGACTTGATTACGAGCATCTCAGTGTGACTACTTGGTAACCCAGTGGCGTATCTAGGATCTACACTTGGTAATCCTAGTGGTAGTCGTGCACCAGGATGTGTACAGTTAGTCAAGGAATCGGTTGCTCATCACAATTAGATTCTCTCACCCTTATCTCCTAGTAACGCGGGATAAGTACGACTTGGTTACAAGCATTTAAGGATGTGTATAGATAACCAAGGAATGGATGCTTATCACGTTTAGGTTAGTTAAGTGTCTCAGTATGACCACTTCGAGCATGTGCATTACGTGTGGTGATCCTAGTAACGATTAGCATTTGGTAGCCATGGTTGCATAGTTGAGGGTGTGTACGGTAAGTGGGAACGGATGCTGATGCTAGGTAAATTAGACTTAGTTCATTAGTTAAAGTTAGCATTTAGTTTCTCAACCCTTTCCCCACTAGCATAGAAGACATAAAAACATAAAAGATCATTAAAATCATATACCTCAGACTTGCTTAACCATACACCGTGAAAAATACAAGTAAGTCTAGGAAGACAACAAATAATTAACCCCAAGTGTTCTAAGAGGCGTGTAGGCATTTAGTCTGCAGAGTTCGACTGGATCGTGCGTGCGATGCTCGTATTCGTATGGTTTAGTGTAGGGATACCCACCACTCATCACCTACTATGGAAACATAGGTTTCCTCCTTTATATCATATACATTATAGCATTCTTATTTATTGAATGCAACGATATACACAAGTAAACTTTGTAATTCACATTTCTATCATCTTTAATGTTTACGATTGATTTGCTATGCATACCATTGATAGACCTCTTATGATCTTGACTAAGGAAGGCCATATCATTGATATCATTATTGAGGAATGAATCTATGAATTTTTTGTTTTATTTTTACATTTACAATTTGCCTTTTCTTAGTTCTTGATTTAGTAGAAAATAAAGAACTAAAGCAATCATGGTTGAATTGAACAAGAAAAATAAATTGTAGAAAAAGCCTTAATTGGTTCAAATTACTTTTAAAACATGGTGAATAAAGAAACACCTCCTATTGTAGTGAAATTTCATGAATACAAACTAGGATGATGAGGTGATGTACATGGATGATTTTGCAAAGAATCTAGAAAAGCTACACCTACTACTTAAGAAGGATTTATCCAATCAAGGATTTATTGAGGATTTTGTGGATTACATATTCATGTTACCTCAACAGTTAGAGTATGTTACTCATAAGAAGCAAGAGCTTCATGATATGATTATGGAGTAAGATTATCAGTGCATACATGCTTAGAAGTAGGTAGGACCTTCTCCTAGAGACCAACATTTCTACAACATGAATGATTCTAGGAGAAGAAGGTGTATGCATCTTTGTCCATGTGGTCTAATCTACACTTGTAGTAACTCAAAGTAGTCCATCATTTTTCATTTATTTTTCCTTAATTTGAATAAAAGTGTTAATATTTTGGATGAGCCATTGTTTCCATGAATCTACTAGTGTCAAATTCATGAAGTAGTTTGCATCCCAACTAAAAGTATTAAGGAGAGAAAAATCAAAAAGGTTGATATGGTCAACATTTTTATATTCAATGAGCAATTGAATGATGATCCATGACTTCATGTTTAAGTACTTTTCATTATTTGTGAGCAACAATGTTTGAAAAATGAGTGGGAAAAACTTCATCAATTTTTCCGCATACTCACTTATCAAGCTAAAACATGGTATCAAGTTCTTTCATCTAAATCTATCTCCTATTAGGTAGAAATGTTAAGAACTTTTAATGTCAAGTTCAATCTTATGCTTGAGTTGTAAATGTTATAAAGAAGATAATAGGATGGAAGCAAGATATTAATGAATCAGTGGATGTATCCATAAAATGGTACAATTCCATGTTCAATTGGTATCCAAATCATGGGTTCAAAAAACATGATCAATTAATGTACCTATTAGAAGGGCTATAGCTACAAACTCATGAAAGAATGGATATGTATGATATGATTAATTTCTAACAAGGATCAGTGGCTCTAATTGTAATTATGTTAGATTTTATGACTAAATTAGAAGGTGAATGAAATAAGCATGTTAATGTAAAGGAAGTCTACATAAATCCCCAATGTTAAAAGGATGTGATAAATGTTGAATGTAAAATTCAACTTTCTGATGTTGTTAAAGTCTTTATGCAAGAGAGCATGAAAACTAAGAAGACTTTAGCAAACCTTGCATATGTTGTTGACAAGGTTTTAGATGTATTAAATAAAAAGATGACGTAGGTCTTAAGGATTTGGTTAATAAAGTTGTTAAAGTAGCTATGAAAGTAGTTACATCACAGGGCAAGATTGGTGAAAGTAAAAAAAAAAATGGTAAGAGACCTTACCTTGATTGGGTGTCTTATTCTTATAATTTATTTCTTCTACCTTAATAACAACATCAATGATGAATGGGATCTAATTCTTTAAACTTGGTACCTTAGAGTGTGCCCTCTACAATGCCTCAAGCTTCATCATGCCATCTTTCTTCCTGCCAAGAAACTCCACAAGCTATGGATCAAGTACCTCAAGTAGTGTTCCATCAATATGAACCATATCCATCATAACTATTTCAATAGTTGTTGGTCTAGTAGTGTCCATCATGATCCTCGATACCATTACAAGGAAAAATTTTAAATCAGCCACAGTAGAAACAAGCCCAATTCTTTAATGCAATGTACCACCCTCATTTTCCATTATCATATAGTATTGGATAGTATCAAAATAATTATATACCTCTTATGGCGAGAACGTTATCACCTCATAAAACAAATTATTTTTTCAAAAGAAACAAGAGCATAAATTTTAGTAAGGATTCATTCTCATCCTTTACTTCATCATCAATTTAAAAAGATTACGACCAAGGGGATCGTAGTCTTAAGGACCAAAGAAATAAATTTTTTGCTCCTTCTTCAAATAAAGATAAAGAAAAAACATCCATAAGTGGAAGAAAGAAAACTTCATCTTCAAAATTCAACTATCAAGGACAACATCTTAGATTTTACAAAGAATCTCAATCAACTCCTCAGTCATTTGGTGATGTTGAACAAAAAGGAGGCTGTCAAATGTCAATCTTAAAATTAGTTGTGGGGGAAAAGACTTTCACGTAATGGCTTCAATGGTAGAGCATGTTTTCTTTATTTGTTTGTTCATGTGTTTTAATTCTAGCTAGTGTGTGTATTTTTTTAATATGCATACTTTTTTAAACTAACAATATATCTTTCTTTGATCTATTCATTCTTTTGATTTTGTATGCATTTTTAGCATATGGGTCTATTAATTTTGATTTTTTATTTTTTGATGTGATTTTTTTATTTTTCTTTTTTAAATATTAATGATTAATGCATTTTAATTTTTATATTATTTTAGGTGCATTTTGTGTGTTCATGGAAAATCAATTAATATGCTTTATAAATGTGTTGGCACATTTGGCCATTACATGGAACAGTTGGAATATTTTGTTCGAAATTAGCACAATCCCTGGTTGTGTGAGTTGATGGGAAGCAAGCCAATGGTAAATAATCGTTGATTTTGAAGCCTTCTTGGAAAGTAGAACTAAAATGCCAAGTTATTTTCTTGAGTGAATATTGGAATAAAAAAATAAGGAGGTGATTATTTACTACAAGAAATAATATTGGCAAAATAGACAACACCGTGGGTAATGGATTATTAAAAATCGACTAAGAGTTGGAAGCAAGTGAAGGACCTAATGGACTACCAACAGGTTCTGAACATTTAAAATTATCAAAAGTTGGTTCCCTGATGCAGCAACAGCAAGTTGAAACCCTGACGCAGCAACAACAATGGCGGAAGCAGAAACGTGGAGTAGGAGGAAGAAGCCTTTGAAGATTGTGACGGCATCAGACTCATTCGGCTATGAACAGAAAGAGACGCTGATCTCACACCTCAAATCCAAGGGCGTCACGGTAGAGGACCTCGGCAACGACAAGTATTACGTCGTCGGTGACCGTGTGGGCAAGGCCGTGAGCAAGGCGCAGGCATAGTAGGAGCAGTAGAAGGACGTTCGCGGCCTCGTTGCTTGCGGAACTGGCGTTGGTGTAGCGGTTTTCTCGAACAAGCTTCCAGGCAAATATGCTATGATGTGCTCCTCCGTGGATGACACCCAAAATTGCAGATCCATTAACAACTCCAACGTCATCGCCGTTGGTGGAATGTTCACCAATCCTGATGAAGGAGTTAAGATTCTAGATGCCTGGCTCCAAACAGATTTCAAGGCCCCTGTCCCACTGGTTCTAGACGTTTAAAATTATCAAAGGATGTAAAGGTTTCGGTATTGAAGACAAACACAAATTCCTGGCATTTTTGAGAGGCAGAGGTTACGACAGTTGCAGATCCTTACGGAACACATAGCAACGTTTCCTAATGCGGAGGCTAAGTCTTCTCTTGTGGCGGCAGTTGCTGGTAACGATTTTTTGCCGAAGAAGATATTTTGAATCAGTTGTAGCATTGGTGCCTTCACCTTCGGGCTCGTATTTCGGCCATTCCGAATTTTAACTTCAATTATTGGGAATAAGAAAGGATAAATTAACTACCGCTACCACCAATAAGGTGGATATTATATTATATTTTTATGGTAAAATCTTAGAGATTAGTAACACTTAGTATTTAAAATTTAAATTAAATTAAATTAGATTAGGGAATTTAGACTTATTTTAATAAACTACTTTTAAAGGCAATATTTATAATATTTATTAATTAATTCCCCCTAACTTTATGAATAACTTCCTAACTTCCTCCTAATTAAATGGAAAAGTAACCTCCTAACTTGTTGGGCAAGTAAACTTCTAATTGGTTGGCCAAGTTACTTGGGAGAAAAGTTAGCTAGGATATTTTGGCATGTAACTACCTTGTAAACCTTATAAAAAGGCTTCATGAGCACTTTGAGAAAAGGGGGGGGGCGGGAATTTTGGAAGGATAATTTGGAGAAGAGACTTTTGGGAGGTCTCATACATCACACTTTGTAAGGCTACTAGTTAGCACTTAGGCTCTCACTTGAAGACACTTTGGGGTCTTGAGAAGAGCATCTGCAAAGAAGATTTGTAAAGACGATTGCTTGTAAGATGGCTTGCTAAAGGAAAGATTTCAGCCTCTTTGTCATGGTCCTGTGAGTTATGCATTTTATTTTTTATTTTGTTTAAATTGTTTAGCTAGTGGTTTAGATAGTATCATCCTTGGCAAGTAATTTTGGGATTTTTAGATTGCTCTTACTGTTCTTGTTGCCCGATAGAAATTTCTATTAAAATTTTGCCATAGAAGCGCTTGTGTTTAAAAGCCTTAAGAGCATTTTAGTAGTAAATTTTGTTATTGTGCAACGTGTGGGAACTGCTATTGGGATTGTTGTAAGAGAGCCTCTGTTTGTAGTCACGCCGTTGAACAATTCAGTAGTCGAGAGGGTTCAGAAAATCTTTGGTATTTTGATGGGACCAGAATAGCTTCTTTTTATCTTTAAAGTGAATTCCCGTGGTATTTCAATCAGAAATTGTCAAGTCTTTTAAAGGTTCTGTTTGAATGCAATCGTTGACATCTATTATCTAGTCAAAATGGAGTCTCGTACGTGGTAGTTTACGCAGCAATTTTTGGTAGCATAGTAGGATTGTCTTGAAGATATTGCTTGTTTGAGCCTTGGAAGTTTGAACAATTCGTAGATATTGAATTTGGGATAGCTTTATTGCGAAGTGTTTACTCGTGTCATTTTACCTTGTTTAAATATTTGAGGTCTACACAAATCTGCTTTCTTTTCTTTTCTGCTTATTTCCATCGAATCTTGCTCTATTTCTAGTTTTCTTGTGGAACTATCTCTTTCTCTGGGGAAAATTAGGAGTAGATTGCGGAGTTGTGCTCAAATGTTTTTGCAAAATTTTATTTGTTACAAGTAGGTATTATAAGGACCGCGTAGACTAGGCAGTTGAACAAAATAGGAAATTTTCAACAACTCACAGTACTTGGCAAAGTTGGCTGAATCTCTTTAAAGTAAGTCATTTGTAGTTTACACACAACGCAATCGTTACATTTCTCACAACCGCACGCCGCAACAGCACACACACATACTCACATTAACTACTGAGTTTATTTGGAGGTATCTGGGCCTTGGTGTTGCCAGAGACCAGCAGGCACCTAAATCCTGTTCGAGGACACTCGTTGGCGGTCGCGTCCCAAACGGTCGCCAACAGTTCTTTTGGCACTAGAAGGAGGGTTGAAAATTAAGCCTCTAGGTTCATAAGCCTTATAATTTTAGCACATCAACAATTCTTTTTTGCTATAAAGGCTTAAGAAATTAGATACTATGTTTAGTTCATGACTAAGAAGATTGATAGTTTGGAAAATTTCAAAGTTTCGAAAGATAGTCTAGATTCTAAGACTGATTCTTCATCAGAAGAAGAACAAAAGAAAGTTTTTGAATTGGGAACAAGTAGTGGAGTGAAAACTAGAAGATCAAGAAGATCACCCATTATATCTGGTTTGTCAATTCGTAAGAGAAGATCTAGAAAGTCTAAGAGTTCAACATTTCGAAGGAATAGGATAGCAAATCCTTGGCAAGGAGTTACACCATTAGGATTTCAGAATTACAATGATATTCCTAAGGTAGTTTACAAATATTTGCCTGAGCCTTTTATTCTTGGAAAAGATTATTTAGCTAAAGAATATATTGACATATTTGAGTTAGCTTTAGCTCATGCAAATATTCAACATGAAGATCAAGCTTGTAGGTTGTTTGTATCAAATCTTAAGGATATGGCTCAGATTTGATATTCAAACTTACTAAGTAATAGTATTACAAGTTGGGATGACATGAAGAATCTTTTCTTGGCCCAGTTTGGTAATCAATTAGATCAACAACAACTATACTGTGGGCTAGTACAAGATAAGCAAGGAGTTAAAGAGTCAATTAGAGATTTCAACATTAAGTTTGAACGAATTTGTGGACTCTTTCAAAGGAAATATAGGCCATCAGAAGAAATGCTTAAGGAAAATTACCTTAAGGTTGTCAACCCCAACATTTCGATTTGGTTAAGGAGAACTCCAAACTTAACTACACTAAATGACTACTTTAGTGAAGCTATACAATTAGAAAAATAGTTGAATCTTGAAGAAAATATCGCGATTCAAAAAAGAGAAGAAAGAGTTATGATTCCTATGCAAGATTTTGCTCAATTTAAAGCTTTACCAGGTCATCTCATGTTAAGAAAGAGAAAGAACATGAAAGAGTAGGATCTGAAGAAGGAAAATTAATGAGAGATATTTCTAACAAAATAGTGAAGCTTGAAAAAGCATTGGCAAGAGTAAATATTAAGGAAGAGAAGAAAAGTAGAAAGCATAAACATCAAGACGCTAAGTTAGCAGACGATGAGGATGAAAGTGATCTTATTGTGTCCAAATTTCTTGATATTGAATCTGATAATGAGTTATCTAGTGTCCACTAGGCAAGTAAATCTTCTAGCAATGGATCTAGCGATACTTCTTCTCTATCAAGTTCTGAAGAAGATATGTCATCAGATGAGGAATGTAATAACAATGAGGAAAATGGATATAATCTTCGATCTAAGGAAAGACTAACTACTTCTAGACCCCCAAATGTTATTACGGATCCATCTACTAAGAGAAGAGCTTTTGAGCCAAGTAGAAAGGATAAGAATAAAGGTAAAGACAATCAAGTGGAGCAAAGCACTCCAAATCAGTCTTTCAATAAATGGATAAAGAGATCGAG
>MNCI01030039.1:404259-418945 GCA_015680685.1 Gnetum montanum | reverse complement strand
CACAACCGCACGCCGCAACAGCACACACACATACTCACATTAACTACTGAGTTTATTTGGAGGTATCTGGGCCTTGGTGTTGCTAGAGACCAGCATGCACCTAAATCCTGTTCGAGGACACTCGTTGGCAGTCGCGTCCCAAACGGTCGCCAACAAAATGCTTGTTCTTAGAGGCAAATGGTGGATGGGTAAGGTTACAAATGCAATGATGATGCAAGAGAGTTAAATGGGTCTAATGTGGAACTTTGGTTGATGGAATGCTCATAGAATGCAAATTTATCCATCCCTTTTCTTCTACCATTGTCAATGAATCAAACATATATTCATTAAGAAGCTAGATCATATGCCACAAGTGGGTAAGTTACTGCTATTGGATTCATGGAAGGATCTTGTTGGCCTAGATTTTAAGGTATGTGCTCTAGAAGCCTGGTTGAGTGCTTGGTTGTGGTTTGAAAAAGGATGTACAATCAAGGGATCCTATGACTATTGGAATGGATCTTGATTGATGGGGTTGGAACATGTGTTTGTGGTTGCCTCCTAACCATAGTGGTCAAAGAAGGTTTGTGATTTCATGAACCTATGCTAGTCACATTGAACTCATGGGTATGTTGCTTGATTCATCAAATGCATGTCAAGAACTCCATGTAATAACGTAGAATTCTAAGCATCTACAAAGGGCTGGTTTTTCAAAAGTAATGATCCTCTTCTCTTTTAAAAAAAAATGAAATAAAAAAATAAAGAGAGAAGAGAAGAAGAAAAGAAAAACCTAAGAGAAAAATTAATAAGAAAAAAATATAACAAAAAAATAAAAATATTTAAAAAAAATTAGAAAAAAAGAAAAGAAAAAACAAAGGATGAGATAGTGAAGATATGAGAAAAAAATGTTTTCTAGTAGTTTTGGCCTACACATATTGGTAGCATTACCATTCCAAACTCGAGACCTTTTAGTTTCTCACAATTAATAAGAAGATGAGTTTTGTATATGCCCCTCAAATTGGTGGTTTACCATCTAGGCAAGATGATTTGTCTATGATCAACTTGTTGGGTTACTTAAGAATACCAAATAAGTGTAAGTCTACAATCATTAAGCATTGCACTACACTAGCTCTAGTGGCTTTGATGACCTAGAAGACACTTTGAGGAAACTCTAATAAAGTTAAATGTTACTTTTAATCAAGTCCCAATCCAAATGTCAAAATCTTATTTGACCATGATGGGTACATTCATGTTTATTACCCAACCAAAGGACAATGTCTGGATTTGATTATTTAGCACAACTACATGGCTTGAAGAAAGGTTTCCAGTAACACCAAATTCGGAAACCTACCCTACATATGTGTAGAGAAGGAAGAAAACCAAATCAAAATTTTAGGCTTTTGGATGATTTTATAGTAGTTCACTCAATCTAACTTCACTAATAGTTAGGTGATGGAATGATTAAAATGAGATTTCATTGGAAGTGGTAGTGCTACTTCACATCCCTAAAAGGAGACTTGGAGGTCTATCCTCACTAGTTGGGCAAGTAGTAATAAAGGGAACGAGAAGAAGATTCCCTTATAAAGTGTGATAAATGTTCTAATGCTCCCATGAGCTAATTGAATTGTTGGTTGGGACTCGATAGTATTGTATTTCCATTCTCCTTTCTATTCCATTCAAATATCCCATCTTATTCTTGTTAGTACTTCTCTAGTTCATCATTGTGCATGCAAGATGTTGATCAAGGTAAAGTAGGGGATGAGATTTTTCCATCCAAAGGATGGACTCACATTTAATGTTGATGTCTCACTAATTGTTGAGAATCCATAAGTATCTTACCAACAAGATTCATAAGGACAAGAAGGGCAAGAGCTTGCTATGATGAAGATCCACTTACAAATTCTTGATGGCTCAACATTATGAGCAAGTGAGCTTGATGCTAAATTTTCTATAGGATGGTGGTGGTTGCATTGCATAAAGCACTTTAGTTGGTTTCATGCTTAGGTAGTAATAACTTCATAAGTATTAATAGTTAATAAGGATATTTCTTTTATTGTTCATATTTGATTGCTTAATTGATTTATAGCTTTAAATTGAAATATGTATTTAAATTTAATCCTTTATGGTCCCCTTCATTTCTTTCTTTTTCCCTTTCTAATACTTTGATATGGGATTTTATGATTTTCCAAATTTTCCCTTTATTATAGCATTATGCTTTGTGGTTATATTGTTTAAATTTTTTTCCATGGTGTTTAGGTGTTTGGGCAACATTTCATTTTAATTTTTTTTTCATTATTTCTTTTTGTTTAAATTTTATTTGAAGTTATAATTATTATTATTATTATTATTAACATAATAATAATAATAATTTATATTTATATATATAAATAAATAATAATTAAAATTAATATATATATATATATAATTTGTTCTTCCTCTTCTCAAAAGTTTGTTGTGGTTTTTTATCATTTTACCTTGATTTTTATCATTTTCTCATTTTTTTTCATTTTCTTTTCATTTTTGTTAATTGTGTTGTTGAGCCCTTGTTGATAGTAGTAATGCTTATTTTCATTGTCAAAGATAGGTGTCTTGTACCTCAAACATGCATAGGGACAAAATCATATATGCTTTTTAAAAAAAATTTATCATGTTTTGCATACCTACATGCGTTGGAACATTAACTATAATGATGTTTCACATATTATCCTTGGGTTTTATGCTTTTCATAATTCTTTCTAGTAATTTTTTGCAAGGGATGTATAGAATATAAAGGAATTTATATGATTTTTTAGCATTTTTCATAGCAAATCAAGTTCCAACAGTTGTGTTACCTGCACCAAAGGTTATGACAACATGAATTTGATGAATCTTAAGCCTCCATGGTGGAACAATTTAAAAGAAAAAGAACACTCAAACCATCAATTAAATCTAATGTAGCTGAATTTTTTGTATCCAATGAGATTTGAAGGCCATAAATCTCATTTCTGAAATACCAAGTCAGGGACATGCACAACAACAACCATCCCAAATGATCTATTGGTTGATCTCATTGATTCAGATGATGTCTACAAGAAGGTTGAAACTCATGCAACATAATCTCATCAAAGCAAATTGATGACATGATTAATGCAAACTAGAGAACAAGTAATTACATTGGGCACAAGTGCAGGAGTATAGACTAATGTGAAATCAAAGTAGGATTTTTCAAGTAAGGATGATAATCTTAGAGGAGAACTCATAAAGACATCTAGCATACCCTCAATACACATCAAGCATGCTTGGGGTATTTTCACCATAGCCACCATGTCCTAGTGCTTCTAGTTATGATGGCAAGTCTATGTTTTGTCTTGTTTCATCTTGTTGTAGCACCTCTATGCCAACCATAAGTCAAGTTATGCCTAGTATAATTTTTACTATTGTAAGCTAAAGAACTAGCCTAATTAAATCATAGGGCAATTTTGTTTCTTTATGTAAACTTGGATGCATGAAATTATTTGTGTGCATTTAAACCTATAGTTTTTGTTTTGTTTCAATATGTGGTGATACATCACTGGTGTTGCCTCACCTCATTTGCTACCTCACATGTTGCTCTACCTTACATTGTACAATACCTTGTTATGCTGCTTCATCACTTCTATAACAAATGAAAAAACTATAAATATCCAAAGAAAAAAGCTAAAGGGAGATTTATTTTTTTAACAATTTTCTTTTACATTTTTATGATAATTTCTCCTCTTGTCTTACATAAGTGTGCCACTTATTTTCCTTTGTGATGGGATGTGATATCGCATGGGCTGCAATATCACGTACGCGATATCGTGTCCTCACTGTGATATCGTGTACACGATGTATTGTACATGATATTGCATCTTTCCTGTGATATCGTGTACACAATATTGCAGTTCACCCTCATTTTTATAAATAAAAAGTAGCTCTCCCTTGTTTTTCCATCTAGATCTAGACCCTTAGCGAAACTCTAGTAGTTTTACCTCTCCAGAGATAGAATAATTTCCATGTGCCTGCAGTAGGAGCTCCAAAGTGAACGGATCTTTATTCGAGCAATTTTGTACCTGAATGCACAATTGTGTATGGAAATAAAGATGAACTATTGGATAAACCTTGTAGTGCATGGAATAGGCTAAATAGGACTTTAATTATTGTTATTTATTGTTCATCATTTAAATGCTTTATTAGTCAATTAAATCTCTCTCAACCCTTAACTCTTAGGTAAGTGCATTTAGTACCACCACTTCGAGCACATGCATTATGCTTGGTAATCTCAGCAACGAATAGCGTTTGGTAATCCTAGAAGGTTGCATTGGTTCATGGTGTGAACGACAAGTGGGAATGGATATTGATGCTAGGCATTAGAACTTAGTTAGTTAAATTTAGTTACTTAGTCTCTTCACCCTTTCCCTCATTAGCATAGGCGATAAAACATAAAAGACATAAAAATCACATAGCTCAAACTTACTTAACCATACAACTATGACAAATACAAGTAAGTCTGGGAAGACAATGAACAATTAACCTTAAGTGTTCCATAAGGCATGTAGGCACTTAGTCTATGGAGTTCAACTGGATTGTGTGTGCAACGCTCGTATTTGTATGGTTGAGTGTAGGGGTACCTTGCCACTCATCATTGGCACCATTTCCAGGGACTAAGTTGTTTGTGCGCTAAGTAGAACATAGGAAATCATCCAAATTTTTGGGAAGATTAAACTAACCATTAGGGTTAATCAGATGAAAATTTAAACAATGGTCAATAGCGCACTGACAAGATAAAGAATTTCTTCTTCTTCTCATAAAAGCACTTTACCACCTAGGGATCACACAAGAGACCGTCGATAGTCTAACACACGTAACCCAAAATTGCTAGTTCCTCAACAGTATCAGGTGATATATACTTATCACAATGAGTATATACCCAATTTTACTTTTATCCTCTATCAGGATGAACAACTGCGCTAGAGAGACCTACAAGGTAACATAGTGTTACCCCCAGATCGGGTAGTCCCTAACATGATCCTTCGTGATCTTGCATAGATAGGCATGATGGAACTATATGCTGGATATGTTGCATGTGATTACAACACAAGGGATTACCATCCCACAACAGCGCAATGTCTAAGGGACTCGTAGTAGGAGAGTTATCACACATCGTTGAAGGGTAAAGGACCCCGCAACGCTTCACTTGTCATAAGAGAAATTAAGGGTGGTGAACCTATCTTAATAGGTTCTCCATAAAATGATATTCCCCCTCCTAACGACAGTGAGGAGGTGGTGTATAAGAACCTTCGCTTCATGATACACAACCATGGTTTTGATGCCCATGAACACCAAGTGTTCAATGAGGGAACACAAACACAAGATAAGGATGAGCGTTCTGATTGTCATCACGATCAGGGTCAGGATCACTGAAGAGAAGGTAAGGAGCATCATCATGGTGATGGTTCCCCTTCTTCTTCCCCTTCATCACATCATTCACCCTCTCCTTCCACATCAGGATGTAGTTACAAAGAGCATAATGATGAGGATAAGGGTAAGCAAAATGAGAGACCTCGACGAGAGAGTCGAAAGCAAGGACAAGGGGACTCTAGGAAATCTAGGCATGGAATAAGGAAAGTAGGGAACCACGTAGGCATCATAGACTTCATGAGAGAGATGATCATGATGAACCCACACTTGCCACCTGAAGTATGTTAGACATTACAGAGGTAGTTAGAATACCTACAAGGCATCAAAAAGATAGTCGGATCAAGAGACTAGACATGAATAATATCCCACGGTTTGAGGGGGGATACAATGTTGATCTACAGAATTACTTACAAGAATTCCAAGATGCTTGTGCCTTGTAGGATATTGAAAATGAGTGGCATAAGTTAAAGTTGTTTCCTAGGACACTCGTAAAAGAAGTAGAGAGTTAGTACCGGTCTTTAGAATCGGAAACCATTAGGAGGTGGAGTATGATGTTAGAACTTTTTAACGATAAATACCAAATGTACTCCAAAGTGTCCAACTTGTGTAAGCAGATCCAAGGATGGAAGTAGGGTACTCATGAACCCTTGGATGCTACCATGGGTCGATATTATGCACTACTACATCGTTGCCTGGGCCATGGTTATACACAATGGGATCAACTCTGCCACCTTGTAGATGGGCTAAGACATGAAACTAGGAGAACCCTTGGGACATATGCCCAAGGGAGATTATCTAAACTTAGATCCCATGAAATTCATCGATTGTTGGAGCAAGTAGTTAAAGAAGAAGGGGAGCTATGAAAAAGAGAAAGCGCGGAAGAATATAACCATGATCCTTCACTCCGAAAGAAGGGAGTAAGATTCTGTGAGGAAGAGGATGAGTCACCACTTGAAGAGTTGGTGAATAGAAAAACCTTGCCACTTCAAAAGCTAACAACCGAAGTGTCAGCTAAGGTAGATGAAATATGGAGCTCCTTAGATAGTAAAATTGAAACTGTCCTAAAGATCGTAGAGGAGTCTAAGGAGGAACGAAGTAGTGACCATGATAAGAAAAAGTGGAGAGATTCAGGTCATGCACGTGACAAGGGTAAGGGAAAAATGTCTATCGTTGATAAGGTTGTGGATTCTGACATAGACAATGACGGTGGATGTGAGATTTGCCAATATTACCATCCTACGTGATGTTGCCCAATAATCTCACATCTACAAGAGTCTGGGGTGTATGCACTCAACCCAAGACATAACAAATGGCAAGCACCCTAAAGGTTACCTTATCCCCAAGGTAACTCAAGGTAGTTCCACCAATCGTTAACATATTATCCAAGTGGAACTCTGCCACAACCTATCGGGCAACACTAATAGTGGCAACACCCACAGTCATGGGGGATGCCACCGCTTAGACAACAATACCCTTACCGACAACCAGACCCATATGGCTACTACGTGTAGCAGCCAATTTCTCCAAGTGACTCTATGGGTCACGCAACTCCACAATGTCACTACCAAGTTTGAGAGTATTTTAGGAATCCTTATCCTTTGGGAGACACACCACATACATACCATCCTTTGAATCCATCCGCATCTCTTACGTCGATAGTTCCACTACCACCCACTCCAATGATGTAAGGGGAACTCCCACTCAACCACAGTAAAATGCTACGAGAGCTGTAAACCTTCAACTTGCTTTTGGTTCTAACAACCATAGAAAAAGAAGACCTTTCTTTAAAACTAAAAGCCCAAACAAGCTCTCACAACCACAAGCAGTTGAGTCTATGACTACTCCTCCAAAAAATAAGGCTTCGGAGCTCCCTTCAAACCAACAATAGAGCTCAACGCACATGGTTATGTTAACACATACCATTATTGACTGGATCAAGGTGGGCCACCTTTCCAAGAAATTCTCTGATCTTGGAAGCACCCTAATTTATCTCCAAGTCACTGAGAATGAACCTCATAAGACTCTTCTTGACTCAGGTTCCAGAGTCAACTTAATCTCACGAGAAATGTATAGAGCCTGGAACTTGCCTCCACTTAAGAAGAGTAATATTCAACTTGAGCTGGCTGATTGGTCCATCACTATTCCCTTGGGATTGGTGGAGGACATCATTACCACTATGTGTGATTGGTCATACCTAGCTAATTTCCTGGTGATAGAAGTTAACAGTAACAAAGGGAACTTCCCAATTATAATGGGAAGGGCATGGCTGAGTACATTAGACGCATGCCTAGGGATCTACAATCTTTCCTTGGAAATATCTAAGGAAAACATTTATGGAAAGATCGAGAAGAAGAAAGTTCCATGCATCACATACAATGACTGAAAGGGTGATGACATGGAGGAATGCTTAGCATCTCATGCATGTAATTGATGTGTCCAAGAAACTTAGATACAAAAGTACCTATATGTAGCAACCACACAACAAGAGAACACCCAATAGTTGATAGCTAATCAAGAGAGCAACCTACCAACATGCATGGAATGAACTGGGGGAACAAATTGCACCCACGATGAAAGCATAGATACATTGGAGTATGAGCATTGCCAACATCCAACCCTTAACTTAAGAACACCAATTGGGAGGAGTTGGGCACTTCTAAGAAATTCAAACAGGCGTTCATTATTTTGGATCTCTCCCTTTCAATTCAGTCATGGGGGATATGGCCATCTATGCTAATCAATTGAGGCCCTCAGTTTTTTTTTTAGTTTTTTTTATGCATTTTTATTTTACACATTTTTTTTTGCACATTTTTGTTTTACAAATTCCTTTACCTTCTCTTGTTTTTGTTTTACAACATCGTTATACTTTTCCATTTCTTTATGTGTGTGTGTGTTTTATCCATTTTGTTAAGTTTGTCACCTAATAAGTGCTCTAATGATGGTATGAACTGTTTTCTACTGATTGCTAATGTTTGTTTTTTACCTTTAAGTTATAATGTTGATACTAAGGTATGGTTCTCTTGATATGATAGGCAATGAGTTCACTTCACCCATATAGCCATAAATTTCTATGGTCTCTCTTAGCTTGGAAATGTACAGTCCCTTTCTTCAAAATAACAAGAACTATCAATGAATCAGTGACTGGGCATTTCTCAAACTAAGGAAGGACTCAAGGATTGAAAAGTGTGTGACTTCAAGGGAACTTGATGCATTTGTGTTGGCCATTCTCTTGGGTGCTTGGATGTTTTCTTCTTGAGTTTTCCTACCCATTCCGACCTTGCTCCATTATCGGGAGGACGAGTTAATAAAAATAACAAAGTCTTTGCATAGTGTGGTTCTCACATATAAACACATAAAAAAAATAGTGAGAATTCAAAGCACACCCCTTAGATGAAATAATCACTTGGGCTACAAGCACTGGTTATAGAACTCAAAATAAAACATGTTCCCTCTAACTAAGGCCCTTCTCGCTTCCTACTCTCTCCTCCTTCGTTTCATCGGAATGGTGGTGGCTGTTTGGGGGATACATTCTTGTTACTTTAAGTGGATGGCTTGGCTGAATGCATTAATGCGAAGTCACTGGAAGTGGTTTGTTTGAGGCCAAACTTAGAATGGGATCTACTAAGTCACATTAATCACTAAATACACAAGGGGCTATACACCACCTTGTTCTTGGGATTCCATTCCATTCTCTTATTTCCATCATTCTTCCTCCATTGATCAACTCATTACCGTTTGTATCATTAGTGTATATTTTGGTTAATGCATCATTTTCTTTTTGGTAAATACTTGTGGTTAAGACTTTCTCTCTTGTTTCCATATGACATTCCTAGAGCATATGAACTCTTCGAATGTGGGTTTGTTAGGGCATTAAGGGCATGAGCCTGCTTTGGGGAGGACCCACTAGCATTCCTATTTGGTACACTCGTTAAATTCTTTCCCTTAACATTTTTGCAATCCACTCTATTTTGTTCATTTCCATCTTGACATCCATTTCATCAACGTTATAGTTGACTCTTTTTCTCCATCTTTCTTGTTCTTTATTCTTTCTCCATTCTATCACTACTGGAGGTTCGCTCTTAGTTATGCAGGTCCAGACCATATTTTTTTGATTTTCTCCTAACCCCTACATCTTTGGTGGTCACCATGAATATATCTCCAGACTCATATCAGCCATACCACAACTCAGCCAATGGACCTTTCACCGAAGGAAGGTATCAACTACATTGTGATTCATTTATCCTCGATAATATAAGAATGTGTTGTGTGTGCAAATGGAAATCATACAACAACGGATTGGATCTGGAGGGAACACTTGGAATGGATTGGTGCTGAAGCAGTTATGCAAGGAATAAGATTGACGGCGCACTTACAGATGGATAACAAAAGGTGCAATCTTGGCATTGGTAGTAGCAAAACTTCTTTCTCTCTCTCTCTCTTTCTCAACTACCAAATAAGGCCTGATGTCAAATGTATAAAATGTTCACTCTTGTTGTCATGAACACCAATTTTTTCATGTTTTGTAATGATGATCCATTTACATGTCGTCCCATTCACCATTAGTTCCATTCAAGTCAATAATCCCATACCTTCCCAATATTTTGTAAGGAACTTGAGGACAAGTTTTTATTCAGTCATGGGGGTATGATGGGATGCGATATCGCATGGGCCGTGATATCGTGCACGCGATATCGCATCCTCATTATGATATCGTGTACGCGATATCACATCTTTTCCATGATATCACGTACGCTATATCGCAATCTACCACCATTTCTATAAATAAGAAGCTGCTCTCCCTTGTTTTTCCATCTAGATATAGACTCTTAGTGAAACTCTGGTAGTTTTACCTCTCTAGAGATAGAATAATTTCCATGTGCCCGTAGTAGGAGCTCCAAAGTGAACAGATCTTTATTTGAGCAATTTTGTACTTGAACGCACAATTGTGTACGACAATAAAGATGAACTGTTGGATAAACCTTGCAGTGCATGGAATAGGCTAAATAGGACTTTAATTATTGTTATTTATTGTTCATCATTTAAATGCTTTATTAGTCAATTAAATCTCTCTCAACCCTTAACTCCTAGGTAAGTACATTCAGTACGGCCACTTTGAGCACATGCATTATGCTTGGTAATCCTAGCAACGAATAGCGTTTGGTAATCCTAGAAGGTTGCATTGGTGCAGGGTGTGAATGACAAGTGGGAATGGATACTGATGCTAGGCATTAGAACTTAGTTAGTTAAAGTTAGTTACTTAGTCTCTTCACCCTTTCCCTCATTAGCATAGGAGATAAAACATAAAATACATAAAAATCACATAGCTTAGACTTACTTAACCATACAACTATGACAAATACAAGTAACTCTAGGAAGACAAAGAACGATTAACCTTAAGTGTTCCATAAGGCATGTAGGCACTTAGTCTGCAGAGTTCAACTGGATCGTGCGTGCAACGCTCGTATTTGTATGGTTGAGTGTAGGGGTACCTCTCCACTCATCACTTTGTATTTGAGTCATCATGCAATGAGACTCTCTTAGAGTACTATCATGCTTTCTCATCATAGAACCTTTTTATCAACGTGAAGTTAATGTTTGTGCAATGAATAAAGCTCAATTTGATTTTCTTAAAACATTTAATTTTATTTTATTGAAACTTGATGATAATATCTCATTAATATATTTATTTATTAAATTTAAAAATTATAATTAAATTATTCTTTTAGATAAGTTAGCATAGTTGTGTGGAGCTTTGCAGTGATTCTACCTAGCTCAAGGAGTCCATACCTATATGGAATGATGTTAGATTATCAAAGGTGGATCTAAGGAGATTTTATTACTTTGTGTGTTCATGTCATGCTTGTTCCCAAAGGGATTGTGATGTGAAAATATGTTTCATTTGTTTTGTATGTATGAATGTTGTACCTATCTCATAATGGATAGGTTTTAATTATTATTTATATTTATAAAATACATAATATTTATAAAAAATGTCATTTCCCCACTATGGCAACAAGGGTTTTCTCACTTGTATTAAATGCACCATAGAATTTTTATTTATTGAATGCAATAATATACACAAGTAAACATTGCAATTCACACTCCTATTGTCTTTGGTATTTCCAACCAGTTTACTATGCATATTGTTAGTAGATCTCTTATGGTCTTGGCCAAGGGCCCTTATCACTGAACATTGGGATAGAAACTATTCCAATATCCATCCACTCTAATACTAGTAATAGAATTATGTTGCTATAGAGAACCTATAGTATCTAAGAGAAGGAATATAAGCCCTTGAAAAAAATAGAAAAAGTCTATTTTAAGATCAAGGCTTACCACATCTTTTCCATGATATACTTGAATAGAATCTCATATTTCATAGGCCATGGCTATGTAATCCTAAGTTGGTGGTGCTTGGTAAATCTGGCTCTTCTCCTCTTCCTTAACATTAAGTGAAAATTCTAAGAAAATTGATATGGGAAGAAAAATTTGGTGTTTCCTTGCCTGATCTAAAAGTTATGTAAGTGAGCATGGATTGTAGGATACATAAATGACACTATTAGGTGGATCTAAAATGGTTCATGATTTGCGATCATGAAAGTTATGCTAGTGTGTAAGGACCAAGAGGTATTGCCACCTCCAAACCCTAAGGCTATGCCAACAAGCACATTTTCAATAGCTAGAACATCAACTTCGACAACAACTATTCCAACAACAAGGAACATAGTTGTTAGACTTCATGCAATGTGAACTAGCATTGTAAGCACTAGTACTCAAGTACTTGGAGAGTTTATCACCTTACAATAAGACATTTGCAAGAGTATTCACAAGTTGTAAGTTGGGGCCACAAGACTTAGCAAACATGTTCAACGTCATCACGAATGAGCTTGAGATTCTAATGGCTCCTCAAACTAAGAAAATTTCAATGAACACAAGAAGGGATGACTAGATATAGATCTCTAAAACTACAATCATATTTCAAGTCTCTTTGAAATTTGGTAAGGATGCAACTATTATCTTGATGCTCCATGAAGGCTAGGAAGGATCCACAAAGTTACTTACTAATCACATTAGTACAACACTTAACTTATTTGTGGCACAGATTCTAATTTCATTATCATCAAAGACATTAAAATTTCTATAGGGATGGGAATCAAAGGAGAGGGGAGCATGATCAAAGCTCAGCACAAAGATGAAAATTGCTATAATCAAGGTAAACAATCAAGAACATACTCAACATTCTTAAAGCTATCACTACCCTATAGTCTAAGTTGATTAGAACTATGAAAACACTAGTGTTATTTGAAGCCCAATTGTAGCAAGCCAAACTAGATAAAAATTATAGGATGAAGTGGCCAAACTTTATGATAAGATTAACAACCCCATGTGATCTGTTGCTCTTGAGTAGCTTGGCCAGTTCCATGATGATGAGACTAAATACTTGATGGCCAAGAAATAGAAAGACTGAGTGGAAGAAGGAAAATTCAACATGGAATGCATCTCAATTATATGAAAAACATGGATTGGAAAAGACAATTGTAATGTTGCAAGATAAGAATAAAGACATGATAGTAGAAAAATAAAGATGGACTCAAGTGGAAAAAGAAAAGAAACAAATGAAAGCAAGCTTAAGCCATCACTAGGAATAATAGGTCAAGGTAAATTTAGAGATAAAGTTAACCAAGGAGAACCAAAACCTATCAATGGAAGAGGTTTGATTGATTTACTAGAGGTTCATGATTGAAATTGGAGTATACTAAAATGAAGCTACAACATAAGAGATTTTCAAGAAATACTACTAAGGATCCCACATCAACATTTCAAGATTCCCATAGAAGCTTAAGATTAAAGAGTTAAATGAAATAACCATAATTAAGAAAAGAAACCTTCTTTATTTCATGCTAAAATTCAAAGTATAGTGTTGGAAACAGAAATATTCAAATAGCTTCTAAAGATTATAATTACTCAAGGCAACTATACAAAACAACGGCTCCATAAGGAAGAGACTCTCCCACTCCTTTATAGCTCTCTCACACTTCCATGATAAGGAAAAATGTAGGGCATTGACATTAGAGACCTTCTCTAGATTTTCTAACCTCATGGAAATTTTTGGGCTTTCTTTTCACACATGTATCTTTATTAAAATTTAAAGTTTTGTAGACTATGAGCTGTTGCAACTAGCACATGCTAGCAATCTCAAATTATGATAAGACTATAACTAGAGTTAAAAATTGTAAGGACATTTATATTTTAACTTCTAATTACCTTAAAATTGCAACTCTCATCTTCCTAGCAGTTCTCCATTTTGAGTAGACTATGACTCATAGTTCCTTACACTAGTAACCCATTCGAGACTTTCCAAAAGTGAATTTTCACTAATTGTGTGTTGCTACTACTAGTATGAGCCAACAATCAATGACTATGAGCTATTGCGACTAGCATGAGCTATTAGTCTCTAGATTGTAATTAACTATAATTAGTAATCCTTGGTAGTAGCCTATTCAAAATATAAAAATCATTCAAATGGCATCTAGATTATCCCAAATTAATACCATAGACTTCCAATGACCTCTAAATACACTAAAGATACAATTTACATCAAAGAGATAAGTTGATTTCCTCATCAATTATAAAGATTATGTTAATCGATAGAAAAAAATTAATGAAAAGAGATCAAAATGACCAAAACCCAACTGAATGCCGCATTGCAACAAGCATCACACATTGTCTAGAAGAGCATCCTTAATTAAATCAATGTAATGAACTAAGCAAAATCAAAATGAATGAAATAGTCACAAATTGAGAAGATGAATTACTAGATGAAGCTAGCTAACCTTCATTTACTACATTCCTAGCATAGCATTTATAGTTTCATGCACATTAAATCATGGTAGAATGAATGTGACCAACTTTAAGCATAAACACATGATTACTTAGTAATCCCAACAATGTTAGTACTTGGTTCATCCAATAGCATAGCGTTTGGTAATCTCAGTAGTGGGTATGTGAGTTCAAGATCTCGACGATAAGTTGGGAATGGACACTTATCATCCTAGACTAGCATAGAATTTATTTTATTACTTATTAGGTTAATTGAATAATTTTCTATTTTTAATTAGTTTAATTAATGGTCAAACAATATCACAATCATACATCTTACCTTGACTAAACCATACATAATAGATCCACTACTAGTCCAAGTGAGAATACAATTGATGAGACGCGGTTTTCACTAGGCCGCGATATCGCGTACGCGATATCGCGTCTTCACCTGCGATATCGCGTACGCGAT